>BOPN01000756.1:247500-255000 GCA_017312705.2 Penaeus japonicus
TAGGTTGTGTAGGTTAGGCTAGGTTACGTTAGGTTAGGTTAGGTTACTTACCCTTCCATGCACCAAAGGAGGTATGTTTAGGCTAGGTTCGGTTAGGGTAGGTTAGGTTACTTACCCTTCCATGCACCAAAGGGGAGGTATGCTTAGGCTAGGTCGGGTTAGGTAAGGAGAGCGTTCCATAGGGTGGAAGATCTAGCATGTGGGGGAGGGGGGGGGGAGAGGGGAGAGGTCAGGGATGAAAGGGTAAGGAACGATGGGAGTGTGGGCGTGTGGCGTGGCGGCTAGAAGGACGACGAAAAGGAACGTGAGAAACAGGGAAATGCAAAGTGGAAAGATAAAGAGAGAGAGGAAGGAAATAGATGGGTAGAAAATGGAGAGAAAAAGAGAGAGAGCGAGAGGAGATGAAGGAAATAGACAAGATAAAGGAAAGAATATATATATATAGAGAGAGAGAGAGATAGAAATAGACAGAGGGAGAGGGAGAGAAGACGGAAGGAATATATATAGAGAGAATATATAATGCTGGACGAATAAGCTGGAATTTAATTATTCAAGGCACTAAAAAATAGTGTAGCAAGTTATTTGCTATATGTTGCGTAACCGATCGCTGCCATACATCTTCTATACAGAATATCATTTTTTCATAATTTTTTGTCTGACGTGGTCCTAGAAATAAAATCCTCTCTCTCTCTCCTTTCTATATCTTTCTTTCTCGATCTGTTTATCTCTATCTCTGTCTATCTATCCATCTACCTTCTCATTTTTTTTCCATTTTCTCTCTCTCTCTTTCTCTTTCTCTCTCTCTCTCTCTCTTTCTCTTTCTCTTTTTCTCCGCCCTAACACCGATCGCACTCGCTTACTCTTTCTCTCTCTCACTCACTCTCTCTCGTGCGTAAGTAAAAGTGAGAGAGGGAGAGAGTCGAAAATAAAATTTAAAAAAAGGGAAAGCAATGAAATAAACAGAAATACAACATACAGGTACAATAAGAGCCTACGGGCGAGCAAAAATTCCAATCGACAAATAAAATAAATAAAGATATCAAAAGAGAGAGAAAGAGTGAGGAAAAGATACAAGTAATATCGCGGAGAAAGAGACCGCGCCAGGAGATTGATCAGTAGGAGAGATGAAGCTGAAAATCAGATCTGACTCGCCAATCAGAGGCACAGTACGGACCAACATCTCTCTCTCTCTCTCTCGTTCTCTCTCTCTCTCTTTCTCTCTCTTTCTCTCTTTTTCTCCCTCTTTCACTCCCTCTCTTTATCTCCACTTCTCACTTTCTCCCTTTCTCCTCCCTCCCTCCCTCCCTCCCTCCCTCCCTCCCTCCCTCCCTCTTTCCCACTTTCCTCCCCATCCTCCAAATACCCCTCTCTTTCTTCCCCCTTCCCTTACTCCCCTCATCTCTCACTCCCCCCTCCCCTCACTTCCCACTTCCCTCACCCCCCTTCCTTCACTCACCTCATCCCCTCATCCCCTTGTCGCCTCTTCCCCTCATCCCCATATCCCTTCATTCCTTCAGTCACCTCATCCCCTCATCCCTTCACTCACTTCATCCCTTCACTCCCCTCAACCCCTCATCCCTTCACTCACTTCATCCCTTCACTCCCCTCAACCTCTCATCCCTTCACTCACTTCATCCCTTCACTCCCCTCATCCCCTTGTCGCCTCTTCCCTCCCCTCGACTTCTTGTGAGTCTCGTCGACGCCGCTGACGGAGAGCTTAATCAGCTGTCGCGACTCCGATGATATAGGAATGGAGAAGAAAGGAGAAATGCGAAGGGAATTGACGAAGGAGAGGGGATCCTTTTTCTTCTCTCTCTCTCTTTCTCTCTCTCTTTCTCTCTTTCTCTCTCTCTCTCTCTCTTTCTCTCTTTCTCTCTCTCTCTCTTTCTCTCTCTCTCTCTCTCTCTCTCTCTCTCTCTCTCTCTCTCTCTCTCTCTCTCTCTCTCTCTCTCTCTCTCTCTCTCTCTCTCTCTCTCTCTCTCTCTCTCTCTCTCTCTCTCTCTCTCCCTCTCTCTCTCTCTCTCTCTCTCTCTCTCTCTCTCTCTCTCTCTCTTTCTCCTCTCTCTCTCTCTCTCTCTCTCTCTCTCTCAGTCTCTCACACACATTCTCTCTCCCCCTCCCTCCCTCCCTCTCCCCCCTCCTCTCCCTCTCTCTCTCTCTCTCTCTCTCTCTCTCTCTCTCTCTCTCTCTCTCTCTCTCTCTCTCTCTCTCTCTCCTCTCCCTCCCTCGCTCTCTCTCTCTCTCTCTCTCTCTCTCTCTCTCTCTCTCTCTCTCTCTCTCTCTCTCTCTCTCTCTCTCTCTCTCTCTCTCTCTCTCTCTCTCTCTCTCTCTCTCTCTCTCTCTCTCTCTCTCTCTCTCTCTCTCTCTCTCTCTCTCTCTCTCTCTCTCTCTCTCTCTCTCTTTTTTCTCTCTCTTTCTTTTTCTCTCTTTCGCTCCATCTCTCTCTCTCTCTTTCGCTCCATCTCTCCCTCTCTCCCTTTCTCCCTTTCTCCTATTCCCTCCGTCCCCTCCCCTCCTCCTCCTTCTCTTCTCCGTCGAGGGCGAGCAAAGGAATATTCGCGGTCGGGCAAGGAGTCTCGAAGTCATATTTCACGCGTCGGAGGCCAATTAGGGGGTCGGGATTTTGAGACGGTTTGGGTGGAGGAGGAGGAGGAGGAGGAAGGAAGAAGAAGAGGAAGAGGAGGAGGAAGAAGAAGA
The DNA here is from genome assembly GCA_017312705.2 of Penaeus japonicus. Lineage (NCBI taxonomy): Eukaryota > Metazoa > Arthropoda > Malacostraca > Decapoda > Penaeidae > Penaeus > Penaeus japonicus. The sequence goes on from BOPN01000756.1 coordinate 250,198, forward strand.
AGAGGAAGAGGAGAGGAGGAGGAAAAGGTGATGGTGGTGTGATGATGGTACGGGGGGCCAAAATAGGAATGCTAATAATCTCAACTATTCCATGAATTTCTCATGGAATAATTAAGAAGATGAAAAATGAAACGGAGGAAAAAGATCGGGAACCAGATTATAAAAAAAAAATAAGAAGGCGAAGAGGGGGGTTGAAGGGAAGAAAGGGGGGCGGAGGAGGACCGTATCGTACAGAGATGAATAACTTTGCTTATTGCTTATCCCCTCATCCCCCACCCTATCCTTATTCCCCACCCTTATCTCCTATCCAAATTGTTCATGCCGGCTGACAGATAATGATTGTACAATATCAATATTTATCTATTCGTATGTCTGCCTATCTGTCCGTTCGTCTGTTTGTCTGTCTGTCTGTCTCCTCCGCAACCTTCGTCATATTTGTCAGCTCGTTCCCACAAAGCATCGTTCACTCGAAGCGCGTTTTAAGGTAGCGGGCGCCTGGTCAACAAGGTCAGATTCTGCCACCGAACGAGAGGAAAAACGGGCGAAGTATTGTTGAAAACACTTTTTTATGGGCGGAGGGGGTAAGAGGGGGGTAGGAGGAGGAGCAAGGACAGGGTGGGGGAGGGATAGTGGATAGGAGGAGGAGGAGAAGGAGAAGGGAGAGAGGGGGAGGGGGAGGGGTGGGAGGAGGGGTGGTATAGAGAATAAATTTAAACTTCCTCTATTGGTCTTGCATCACCAAATAAACATTTTTTTTGTGTGTTCGTCTGACAGGTAAAAGTTTTCTCTTGTAGCTTCGGACTTATTTGGTGCTCTAATTTACGCTTGGTGTGAGAGAGGGGGAGGGGGGAGAAGGAGGAGATAGATGAGGGGAGACAAAAAAGTTTGAGATCCATTGATAAATCTATCGATGGTAGGATATAAATATGCCATTTTTCGTGGTTTTACTTCAGAACTTAAGATGTAGTAACTCTGATAATAACGTGAGCAGTGTAATTCCTGTTGTTATTTTTGTTGTTTGTGTAATGGTGTCAACAACAAAACGTCCCTGGTAGAGGTGGTATTTTTACCAATGATATATATACTTTTTGTGCATATCTATAACCTTGTAATCAGAAAAGAATCCTGAAGGACCAGCTCATACACACAACGAAAGAAAATTGCCAAGAACAGTTTACCGTGCTGCCATTCACGTGAATTCATCATGTATATCCTATCAGGTATACAACTATATCATCTCTCTCTCTCTCTCTCTCTCTCTCTCTCTCTCTCTCTCTCTCTCTCTCTCTCTCTCTCTATATATATATATATATATATATATATATATATATATATATATATATATATATATGTATGTATGTATGTATGTATACATGCATGTATGTATGTATGTATGCATTTATACATGTTATGTGTGTCTATTTATGTATGCATATATATATATATATATATATATATATATATATATATATATATATATATATATATATATATATATATATACATATACATACATACATACATACATAATGTATATATAGATCAATAGATAGATATAGATATAACACACACACACACACACACACACACATTTATACACATATATATATATATATATATATATATATATATATATATATATATATATATATATATATATATATATAATGAGCAAAGGAAAGAGGAAACAAGTAAAAACCAAGAAGAGAAGAGCAGGCCATGATGATGTAGGCTATGCAGATATGTTAATGCAGTCACGTAGCCCCGTAAGTAGAGTGAGGAAAGGGGAGCTGCCCTTCTCTTATGAAAAGCTTACTACCTTACTGTGGGGACAAGTGAAGGGTACAAAGAGAGAGAGAGAGAGAGAGAGGGGGGGGGGAGAAAGAAAGAAAGAGAGAGAGAGAGAGAGAGCGAGAGAGAGAGAGGGGGGGGGGGGGGGGGGAGAGAGAGAGAGAGAGAGAGAGAGAGAGAGAGAGAGAGAGAGAGAGAGAGAGAGAGAGAGAGAGGGAGTGAGAGAGAGAGAGAGAGAGAGAGAGAGAGAGAGAGAGAGAGAGAGAGAGAGAGAGAGAGAGAGAATGATTGCCCTTTCTTTCTCTCTATTTATTTGCCTATTAGTATGTCTGTTCAACAACTTTGCTCACTAGGTACTAAACAAACACGAATTAAACAAAGTTTTAAGAACTTTAATTGGGAGTCAGAGCGACCCACAGTGTGATATACGAGGCTACCGTACAACTATAAAGAGATTAGAACGAAAGAGAGATTGTGTGTGTGTGTGAGTGTGTATGTGTGTGTGTGTGTGGGTGAGTGTGTGAGTGTGTATGTGTGAGTGTATGTGCGCTATTCTATCCTTTTTATTCCATGTTCTTTTGTTCATTTTTATCCTTTATTTCTAATATCTCGTGTTTGAAATTTCCATTTTTCCATCTCTACCCCTCACCCCATCTCCTCCTTTTTATCTATCTATTCATATTCATATATTTTTTTTTTTTATCTTATCAATTATCCAATTATCCGATCCGACTAGCCTGTCGCCGTTCTCGTAGCACCACCCCCTCCCCCTCTCCTACCCCACCCCTTTCTTACGAATTGCCCCACAATGAAGGCCACTTAAAGACCCCCCTTCCCTCTTCCCCCTTCCCCCCCCCCCCTCCTTCCTCTCCATCCCCCCTCCCCCTTACCCTTACCCCCTCCTCCCTCCCTCCCTCCCCTCTCCCCCCCCTCCCCCCCCCTTTTTCACACTAATAAAACGTCCACTTGGATGCGTCGTCGCCTCAGTGTCGCCCGTGGCTCGGCGGGGATAAGTAATATGATGGCCTATCGCTCGGCCTCTGACAGGTGACACAAGTTGCCACTTCTTTTAAGGCTGCCGTAATTACCGTTCACGCTCGTTGATGGCTCATTTGCCTTTTTTTTAGGGGGGGAGGGGGGGGGTGGAGAGGGAGATCTGTTGAGGGTGGGTCGGTGGCAGGAAGATTGGGGGTGGGGGGGGGTACTGTATAGGGTGGGAGGGAGAGGGGGGATATACGGAGGGGGTGGGATGCAGTGGGTGGGTGGGGGGGTGAGGGAGAAGATACGGTAGGAGGTAGGGGGTCGGGGGTGGTAAGGAGAGGGAGGGGGTGGGGGGCAATTAATAGCTTACGCCAGGTAAGGTTATAAGGTTCAAGTAGATAGTTTTCTTTTTCTTCACACTTCATTGATTTATCTTTTTGCATATCAGGATGGCTCTCGCTCAACCCCCCCCCCTCCACACACACACACAAATCCATTCATCAAAGAACAAAAATACAAACTAAACAAACACGGAGTGAAAAAAAATATATCTCCATCATTTTCCTTATCAAGAAAACACACGAAAGAAAACAAGACGAAGGAGAAGGAGGAAAAAGAGAGTGACTCCCGTTCGCCGAAATCCCGGGTAATCCAGAGGTAATCCGACCAATTACCGCGTAAATCCCCTCCTCCCCCCACCCCTCCATCCTCTCTTCCCTTCCCCTCTCCTTCCCCCCTCTCCTCTCCTCTCCTCTCCTCTCCTTCCTTCTCCCCTCCCCTCTCCTCTCCTCTCCTCTCCTTCCTTCTCCCCTCTCCTCTCCTCTCCTCTCCTCTCCTCTCCTCTCCTCTCCTCTCCTCTCCCTTCTCCCCTCCTCTCCTCTCTTTTCCTCTCCTTCCCCCTTCCCCTCTCCTCTCCTTCCTTCTCCTCTCCTCTCCTCTCCTCTCCTCACCTTCCCCCCTCCCCCTCACCCCACCCCTCCTTCCTTCTCCCCTCCCCTCCTTCCTTCTCCCCTCCCCTCCCCTCCCCTCCCCTCCCCTCCTTCCTCCACCTCTTCCTCAGCACTTCGAACCTTTGTATAAGGTGTTGGAATTCCCTCTTATGCTTCTCTGCTCGCTGGTTTTTATCTGATTTACTTTTTTTTTTTTTTTTTTTTTTGAGCGGGGTTGAACACATAAAGGATTCGATTATCATGAAGAGGCTTTGAATGTTTTATTATTCTTATCTTCATCATCATCACCACCACATCAAGATCATTATTATCAACACCATCAACATCGATATGATTATCATCACCATCATTATCACCACAACCACCGCCATCAATATCACCACAATCACCACCATCAACATCATCATCATCACCACCATCAGCATTATTATCACCACAACTACCACAACCATCAGCATCATTATCACCACAACCACCACCGCCATTCATCATCATCACCTTTTCATATTACTCCTCTTTATTCTCCCCCTCCCCCCATATGCTCGAAATCGATAAATAAAGATTGACTGAAACTTGCATATTGCAACACTTTGCAAGTGTGAATCTGCAATACTAGTTGCCTCATTTCTTGTTCTTCTTTTTCTTTTATTTATTTTTTCTCGAGTCGGTTATTTTGGTTGATTTGTTTGTCTCTGTTTTGTTGTTTGTTGTTTTTCACTGTGTATGCCTTGTCTGAGGGGGAATAAGTAGCTTCAGATGTTCAATTCTTTGGCAATTTGATTATGCCTTATACAGGTGGAAGATGTCTCGTTTTTGTTTTATTTTTTTTTTTGTATCTCTTTGGTTTGTTTATCTGCACCCCCCCCCTTTCCTCCCTTCTCTTCCTAGTCTAATTCTCGTAAATCCGGTTTTTAGGGGTAACGAAAAAGAAAGATATTTTTGAGGCAAGGGACTTTGTGAAATTTGTTAATGTTTAGGATGTTTTTATTGTTTTTATTTTTTTAAGAGTGGTTCCGCTTTGCAACTATAGGCATCTGATTTTCTCGATCTCTTTCTTCCTCATTCATTTATCTGTTTATCT
>BOPN01000756.1:260000-265000 GCA_017312705.2 Penaeus japonicus
CTGAATTCTATTGGGTTGCGGCGCCGGCTGTGATTGGCCCAAGTGACGGCTGCGGCGCCGCGTGCGATGGAGTGCGCGGAGTGATGGGCGAGGGACTCTGCTCATTACTCCTGAGCTACATCACTTTTGCAGACATTTATAGCTGATGTATGTTTTATATATATATATATATATATATATATATATATATATATATATATACTGTATATATATATGTGTGTGTGTGTGTGTGTGTGTGTGTGAGTGTGTGTGTGTGTGTGATTAATGTGCACGCGCGTCTGTATACGTATGAATACATACATATGTTCACATATGCATGCAGCCAATACAGTACGTAAATGGTAAATTCGTTAATGGTCTTGCACCTGAGACTGAGCGCCGTTGGGGAAGTCAGAGGACAGAAAATGGACAGAATGGCAAAGAACCTCCCGGAGAAGACAGAACAGTAGGTAAAGTAAGCAATAAAGCGAAGAACAAGAACAAGACGAGAGTGAGTTCTGGATCGGCGCCGCGGCTGAACAGACGGCACCTGTTTCTGCCACCTGTCTGCTGAGCTGCCACCTGCCGTCGTCGCTTTTGTAGCCAGCCTTGAGTCGACCACGGTATGAGCGGCAGGTGGTTCGTAGCTCCTCGAGTGACGTCTCAGAATCTGGGGAGTGCCAGGGAGACGCCAGAGCGGCCCACGGCGGACTGGAAACGGTGTGCGTGCGTGCGGGCGAGCGAATGGGCGAATTTGCCTTTCTTTTTTTATCTTTTTTTACCTTATTTATGGCAGTGTTTACCTTACTTTCCTTTCTTTGTAAGATTAGCATCGATCGTTTCCATGGCAGTATCCACGCTTATCTCTTGTTTACCTATCAACGCTACTTCTCCGTCCAGGGTATTGGGTACTACCACCACCAATATCTTTCTCCTTTAACCCTTTTTTTTTTTTTTTTTGCACCTGCCTGCATGCTTGCCTACTTGCACATGCACATGCCACCACGCCTCGGGTGGGTCATGCTGCTCGACTTCTCATGATCATGCACTGAGTTCCCCATCTTCATGCGCGCCACATGCACTGAGACCTTCGTTACGCACCAGATCCTGCCATGATCTACGCGACGTCTATCCAACTTCCAGAATTTGATGGTGGGGAGGGGGAGGGGGAGGGGGAGGAGGGGGAGAGGCAGAGGCAGGGGCAGGGCGGTGGAAGGAATAAAAAGGAGAGGTGGAGAGTGAAGAGGCAGGATGGAGGAGTAGATTAGAGGGAGAGAAAGAAGGAGAGTAAGAGAAGAGGGAGGGTTAGGAGAGGAGAAGGAGAGCGAGAGAGGAGGGATGGGAGAGAAAGGGAGAGAAACGAGAGCGGGAGAGGAGAGAGGAAATGAGACGCACACGCACACTTACACACACTTACACACACACACACACACACTCACACTCACACTCACACTCACACTCACACTCACACTCACACTCACACTCACACTCACACACACACATACACACACACACACTCCCACTCTCACACACACTCCCACACACTCTCACATTCTCACACTCATACACATACTCACACACGCGCGCGCAGAGAGAAGGAGAGCCATTAGGCGAAGAAGGGGAGAAAGGAGAAAGATGTTAGCCGAGGAGCTTAAGAGGTGGAGAAGTCACAAGTCCCTGAGCAGGCCTTGACAGCCACGGAGGAAGCATTTTCTCTCTCTCTCTCTCTCTCTCTCTCTCTCTCTCTCTCGTGTTGCTTGCTTTAGTGTGGCGGTGTGTGCTTGTCGGAGGTTTATTTGTGGAGCTGTTTACCCTGTTGTGCGTGCTTGTGATTGTTTCTGTCTGTGTTGCTGTCTGTCTGTCTGTCTGTTTATGCGTGTTTCTGTGTCTGTGTCTGTGTGTGCGTCTTATACGTGTCTTTTGGGTGGATTGTGTCGGGCAGGAAAAAAACAGTAAGAAGGAAGAGGAATAAAGGTATAAATAAGTAGGTATAAAGAAGAGAAGAGAAAGAGGGAAATAGGATGGTAAATAAGGCACAATTAAGGACGATGTGGCAGCAAAGAGATAGAAGGAGAGTGAGCAAGGGTGAAGGAAGGGTGATGGAGATGCCGCGATGTTCCCAGAGTATGGATGGATAAGAGAAGCATCCTTATCAATTTTATTAGGTGGGGGGGTTAGGGGGGGTGACAGCGTGAATTGAAAAATCTCTACGTGACACTGTAACTGTAAGATCGACGGGATAAAAAAAATATATATGATATGAATAAGTATTAAATCTGTAATACAAACTTCATTCAATTTCTTATCGTGGGCATGGTAGACTTGGCCTCGCGTAAACACACACTCATGCAACACTCTCTGTCTTGCATTCTTTCTCTGTCTCTCCTCCCCCCTTCCCCCCTTCCCCCTTCCCCCTCCTCCTCCCCCACCCACACCCACCCACCATCCAGTTCTCTCTCTCTTTCTTCCTTTCTCTCTCTTTCTTCCTCTCTCTCTCTCACTTTCTTCCCCTCTCTCTCTCTTTCTTCCCCTCTCTCTCTATCTTTCTTCCCCTCTCTCCCTCCCTCCCTCCTTCCCTCTCCCTCTCTCCCTCCCTCCCTCTCTCCCTCTTCCTCTCCCTCCCCACTTCCCTCCCTCCCAAGTGTGAGAACAACAATTTAATCAATGCGATAACGCGGATAAGAACTTGATTACCTACGATTAAAAATAAAACATACACGAAATCCTTCTATCTGCTCATCCGCCCCTCCCATCCCCCCCCCCACTACCCTTCATACCCCCACCACCTAAAGAGGGGGAAAAGGGAAAAAAAAAAAAAAAAAAAAATCCTCACAGGGACAGTCGACAGGAGAAGTGAGCTGGCCGCTGCATCAAGGAATGCGTTACAACAACATAAACACAATCTCTCCCTCCCTTCCCTCCCTCCCTCTCTCCCCCCCCCCCCCCCCCCCCCCCCCCCCCCCCTTCCCTCCCTACCTATCTACCTACCTAACTACCTCCCTCCCTCCCTCCCTCCCTCCCTCCCTCCCTCTCTCCCTCCCTCCCTCCCTCTCCTACCCTCCCTCCCTCCCTCCCCTCTTTCCCTCCCTCCTTTCCCTCCCTCCTTCCCTCCCCTCCCTCTCTCCCTCCCGCCTCCACCCACGCTTGCAAATATGTGTTGTTGGTGTTGTTAGTGTTCCGTTGTTGGAAGCCTTTTTTTCTCTCTCATCTTCTTCGAAAGAGGGATGACGTAAGGAGATAGATAGATTAGAGAGAGAGAGAGAGAGAGAGAGAGAGAGAGAGAGAGAGAGAGGGATAGGGAACGGGAGAAGAAGAGATATAGAGCGAGACAGAAAGACAGGAGAGGGAGGGGGAGAAGAAAGGGGGGGGAGGGGGAGGATGGATAGCTCTTGGAAACTGTGATTCCAATCCTGCTTACTCTGCGAAGAGTTCCCAAAAAGGGCTGCCAGTCCTCGGAAGATTGTGACACGTAACTCGAAGACGCTACTGTTTATCTCACGAAGGAACATAAATCCCGTAGAAGCTGGTTGACGCGACACCCCCACCCCATCCACCCCTCCCACTCGCCTTCCCCCTCTCTTTGCACCTCTCCTCCTCCCCGTCCACCTCCACTCCCCCTCCCCGTCCATCTCCACTCCCACACCCCCTCCCTCTCTCCTTCCACCTCCACTCCCCCTCCACTCCTCTACCCCTCCACCCCACCTATCCTCCCTTCCTCGCCACGTCACCAAAGCCCGATATTTTTTCTCATAGTTGCATTGAACAGTTATTGATAAATGTGCAACTGAAAGCTTTGGGAGAGGGGGGGGGGGTAGAAAGCGAGAGGGAGATCTAGAGAGAGAAAATGACTATATGTATATTTATATGTATACATATATATTTATATATATATATAAATATATATGAATAAATATAAATATATATATATGTATATATATATATATATATATATATATATATATATATATATATATATATATATATAGAGAGAGAGAGAGAGAGAGAGAGAGAGAGAGAGAGAGAGAGACAGAGAGAGAAGATAACGCTGATGATAATGACGAAGGTCAAGAAACAAGCACGGAAACACAAAACCCCAGGGCCAAGCCACTCAGCTCGGTCCGTCCTGATTGGCTGCCGGAGCGAGGGAAAACAACCACAGAGTCGTCATTGCATACCCTCCTCCCTTCGCACTCCCCCCCCCCCACTCTACCCTTTCCTACCCCCTTCCAGCCTACACCCCCTATCTCCCCCTCCCTCCCCCTGCATAACCCCCTCCTCCTCTCCTCCCTTTCTACTCCCCCCTCCCTCCCCCTTGCATACTCCCTCCCTCTACCCTTCCTACCCCCTCCCTACCTCTACCAACTCTCCCCTCTGCCATGCCCCCTCCCCCCCCTTACCCCTCCCCTGCATACCATACCTGACCCCGAGAGCAGCACCTACAGCCGATGACGCAATCGCCCCTATCAGAACTGGTGCTTGTTTGACGGGGACTCCGCCTCATTACTATGCCCGCGTGGGTACGGCCTCACGCTATAAACCCGGGGAAATAAACAGCGCAATTAGATAACAAGTCGAGTCGTATTTTGGTTACGCACAAGACCCCGTATCTCTTCTGGGAAGTTCGTGTCTTGTTTGATTTTTTCCCCTCTTTTTTTTTATTCGTTTTTTTTTTTTTTACTTTTTTTCGTTTTTTGTTTGTTTCTTAAATCAACGTTGTGTGTTTGTTAGTTTTTTTTCTTCGTGTGTGTGTGTGTGTGTGTGTGTGTGTGTGTGTGTGTGTGTGTGTGTGTGTGTGTGTGTGTGTGTGTGTGTGTGTGTGTGTGTGTGTGTGTGTGTGTGTGTGTGTGTGTGTGTGTGTGTGAGTGTGTGTATACTTATGCTGATGTCTTGACTAGCAACAAGAGTGGCATGTCACAGCAAGTTTCTCTGGCCGTTTTGTTGCCCTGACCTTACCCTATCTTCCCTCCATGGCCCTTCCCTCTCTTTCTTTCTCTTTCTCTTTCTCGTTTGCTCATACTCTC
>BOPN01000756.1:270000-277500 GCA_017312705.2 Penaeus japonicus
AACATGGACATGAATGTGCAAGAACAGACAAGCCTACTTTAAATATTTCTCTCCTGATTCTGCTTGCAAGAACTTGGCATGCCGTGTCTACTTGTTTAGGTCAGAAGCAGATATTTGCTCAAGCATTCCTCTCTGGTGGAGTTCAAGCACATTAATAGCCTGTATGGGAAGGTGGGATTTTTTTTTCGTACTCTGCATTGTGGATCCTGTTTTTATATATAGTATGCTTTCAGTATTTGGGGATTTTATGCTTGTGTTTGTGTTTTTTGTTAGTGTGATTAGACCTTTTCTTTCTCATTCTCGCTCTTGTTCTTGTTCTGTTTCTCTCACTTTCTCTCTCTCTCTCTCTCTCTCTCTCTCTCTCTCTCTCTCTCTCTCTCTCTCTCTCTCTCTCTCTCTCTCTCTCTCTCTCTCTTTCTTTACTGTCACGAGTATAAAGAAGGTATGTTTTTTACAGAAACAAAGTTCTACATCAATTTTTTTTATTTTTTCAAAGAAAATATGTAAAGAATACATAAAAATGTGATATATATACATATATACAGTCGCAAGGGTTTTATTACTGTGCACCATGGTAAGGGCTGAAACAAGTAGCACACAGTGCTACATCGCATACCCTGCAAATGTAACGCGACATTGTCCTCTTCCCTCTGGTTTCCCTGCAGTGTTTGCACCGTCGGTACTTTCCTCCGACGTTCATGTGGAGGGAATGGCCGGCAGGATTACGTCTCTCTTGAGATACTGGTGAACGAGGAGATTGTACTGGTGTGACAGCGCGGTGAGGGGTTAGACTTCTTCTCTCCGTCGTCCTCGTAGGGCACTGCAACAACTCTGCAATCAGCTCGATGCGGAAATCCAGCTGGCTCATCTTTCCACCCAGCCACTTATGCACTGCATGTGCGTTTACTACGGCCATATCAAGCAGGTTGTAGAAAAGCTTGATGTACCATTTGTTTGTTTTACGGGCTGAATGGTAAGATTGAGCCAGCTGGTCACTGATGTCAACCCCCTTCATCCCGTTGTTGTAGTCTACGATGGATAAGGGTTTCCTTTTTACTTCCCCTCTTCTGTTGGGAGGGAGGTCGACCATTTCTTTTCCTGTGTGCATGGTGGACAAAACATTCACCTGTTTTTTGTCCATCCATGCCATGGACAGCAACCCAGTTCTGGAAGTCCTGAAGTCGATGTCTCCCTTCCTTCTCACAGAGAGGTCTTTCGGCATATGTTTTCTGTTGAGTCTTACGGTGCCGACGGCCTCTGTTTTACGTGATTGGAGGTAGTGAAACAGAGTCGGGGAGGAGTACCAATTGTCGAGGTATAACTGATACCCCTTCTCAAATAGGCCTGCTTCGTGCAGCAGATCGGTTACGGCCTTCATACTTGCGGGGACCTCACTCCTGTCCTGTCCCATGTAGATCTTGAAGGCTGAGGTGTAACCAGCTGCTTTCCCATCACTTCCGCATAATTTGTATACCTTCATGCCGAAGCGGGCCCTCTTCGAAGGATTGTATTGAACTGCATGGTGACGTCCTCTGTAGGCCCACAATGATTCGTCTACGGCGATATTCCTCTCTGGGATGAAGACGTCTTTGAAGGTACTCTGCAGCGTGTCAATGACTGGCCTTAGCTTCCACAAGCGGTCGTTTGTTGCTGCCGGATCATTGTTGTCACTGAAATGTAGATTCGAAGTCAGCAAATCGTAGCGGTCGCGGGTCATGGTTTCACGGAAGATTCGGCTGTTGACAAGTGGGTTCTCAGACCAATAGAACCTGTAGGTGGGTCTTGGTTGAATGCCCATCAGAAGACGCAGAGCTATGTACCTCTGCAGCTCCTGCGTGGTGGTGTCTTCCCAGGCTTTCATGTGAGCGGATGGCTTGGGCGGGTGCTGCCGGGCGTAGAGGTTGGTTTCCGCCTCCATCGTCTCCCATAGCTCAGGGGGGAAGAGGCAGTTGAAGATTCCCTTAGCCGTTGAGTCCTCCTCAAGGCCAAGTTCCTCCTTCAATCCAGGAGAACCGCAAAAGGCGTGGCGATGCGGCACGTTCTCCTCCTTGTGCCATCCTTTCCATCCCTTCGACCCAGGGGCGTTGCGGGCGGCGTGGCGGCGGACGACCTCAGACAATGGCTCGTCGGAGTCGATAGAGGTGTCGTGGGCCGAAACGTTGTCAAGAGTGACTTCGTCCCGGTCCAGCTCATCAAAGCTGCAGTCACTATCTACAGCATCATCCCCGTCGTCGATGTAGTCAGGATCATCTACATCGTCCTCGTCCTCCCAGTCAGAGTCTCCAAACAAGGGAACAGAAGGTGCTGGAGCGACGACGGGTTCGTAAGACGTTGATGGTTGAGGCTCACCCACGTCCGTGAAGGACATGAATCCCTCACGAGCATGGGCTCCCCTCGAGGCAGTGGGTGGTAGTAGATCGCTTCTGCGGCCAGATGGTCGGCCGGCAGAATAGCGAGAAGCTCGGGCGCGGGTAGCGGCAAGAATGCGTGGCATGTTGTAAGAACAGAGGTCAGGCTATGAGTGATTTTAGTCAAAAGCTAATGTCATAGGTAACCTCGTGACCGCCAAATTTTTAGCCGGCCTCGTTTGCATAACTGCATCTGGCCTTGTTTCCAGAAGAATGATTGTTATGGGGAGGAGCCTCCCCAAGAACGAATCTCCGTCACCTTCGTAGATGACTTCGTTTGTGAAGATGACTTAGTAACATTGTTCATGTATATGTCTTGCATAATACACTTCATAATTTTTTTTATAATTATCTTTATAAGACAATATAGAGTCTCATTATAATGGATTCTCCAAAACAGGAAAAAAGACAAAAAAAAGTAAAACGTAATTGAAACGTGAAGACGAAAGCCGTAGACTTTTGTACAAAAATTACGAACAAATGTAAAACGCGAAAGAATGATTATAGGTCTTGCTGAGAATGATTTGAATAATTACGTAAGTTTATAGATCAACTCGTCAACACCGCCTTTCTAGCTGACCTCATTTGTATTATATCATCAGGCCTCGTTTCCAGAAGAAGGTCGGGGGGTGGGGTGGGGTGGGGGGGGGGGATGTGGAACACAGACCAAGCACTGTCAGTGTCGTATTTGACTTCATTAGTGAAGGAGGGGAGAGTCCCGAGAAAATACAAATCGAAACTCGAGATCATCACCTTGCAAGACGCCCGGAATCTGAGGAAGAAAAAGGTGCCGTCACCTTACATGACGACCGGAGTTTTGGCCAGGAAAGTGCCGTCTTGAGTTCATGCCACCCGGAATATTTGGGTTAAATATTTCTCTCCTGATTCTGCTTGCAAGAACTTGGCATGCCGTGTCTACTTGTTTAGGTCAGAAGCAGATATTTGCTCAAGCATTCCTCTCTGGTGGAGTTCAAGCACATTAATAGCCTGTATGGGAAGGTGGGATTTTTTTTTCGTACTCTGCATTGTGGATCCTGTTTTTATAGTTAGTATGCTTGCAGTATTTGGGGATTTTATGCTTGTGTGTGTGTTTTTTGTTAGTGTGATTAGACCTTTTCTTTCTCATTCTCGCTCTTGTTCTTGTTCTGTTTCTCTCACTTTCTCTCTCTCTCTCTCTCTCTCTCTCTCTCTCTCTCTCTCTCTCTCTCTCTCTCTCTCTCTCTCTCTCTCTCTCTCTCTCTCTCTCTCTCTCTCTCTCTCTCTCTCTCTCTCTCATTCTCCCTATCTCTCTCTTTATCTGTTTGTATCTCTATCTGATTCTTCTTCCCTCCCCCATTAATCTTTCATCCTTGCCCCCCCCCCCCCGCTCCGCCCCCTCTCTCTCATTTATCTTTGTTGATTACTTAAGAATATGTCATCTGGGAGTGTGCGACCCAAGTTGGCCGTAACCTTGAATGAGCGTGACCTTGTGTACGTGGGTTGGGGGGAGGGGGCGTGGGGGCTCGGACGGCGTAAGTATGTGTTGACGCAATCTAATGGGCTGTATAATGGAGGGCCGAGGGATCGTGGGTCTACATTCACCCTTTCTCTCTCTCCCTCTCTCTCTCTCTCTCTCTCTCTCTCTCTCTCTCTCTCTCTCTCTCTCTCTCTCTCTCTCTCTCTCTCTCTCTCTCTCTCTCTCTCTCTCTCCCTCTCCCTCCCACCCTCCTTCTCCTTCTCCTTCTCCTTCTCCTTCTCCTTCTCCTTCTCCTTCTCACCCTCCTCCCTCCTTCCCTCTCTTTGGACACACACGCCCACTCTCTTCTTGTGGCCGCTTTGCAAGGGCGTAGTAGACTAACGACGCAGATGCACACACATGTACGAACACGTGTGCTCGCATGTTTACATCGTTGAACAGACACAAACTTGCACGCACGCACCCTCTCTCTCTCTCTCTCTCTCTCTCTCTCTCTCTCTCTCTCTCTCTCTCTCTCTCTCTCTCTCTCTCTCTCTCTCTCTCTCTCTCTCTCCCCTCTCCCCTCTCCCCTCTCCCCTCTCCCCTCTCCCCTCTCCCCTCTCCCCTCTCCCCTCTCCCCCTCTCTCTCTCTCTCTCTCTCTCTCTCTCTCTCTCTCTCTCTCTCTCTCTCTCTCTCTCTCTCTCTCTCTCTCTCTCTCTCTCTCTCTCTCTCTCTCTCTCTCTCTCTCTCTCTCTCTCTCTCCCCCTCCCTCTCTCTCTCTCCCTCTCCCTCTCCCTCTCCCTCTCCCTCTCCCTCTCCCTGTCTCCCTACCCCCTTTCTCACTCTCACACTCACACTCACACTCACTCACTCAATAACTCTCTTGTACACACACATAAACACACACACACACACACACACACGACGTCGTAACAAACTAACTACCATATGTGCACACAATAACTTAAATACCCAGTGAGACACGCAGCCACAATCATATACACAGACAGAAACATGAACACATGCACGCCCCTCTCACTCACTCACTCTCACACTCACTCTCACTCTCACACTCACTCTCACTCTCTCACTCTCACTCACTCACTCACTCACTCACTCAACCACCCACCCACCCACTAACACACACACACAAACACACACACACACAATCACAATCACAATCACAATCACAATCACAATCACACAATCACACACACGCACCCCTTCACGGCCCCCCGCCCCCCCCCCCACACCCCACACGCATTAAACCACTCCTCCCACCCCCATCCCCACCCCCCACTCCACCCCACCCCTCACCTCTACCCCCCGAAAAAAAAAAAAAAAAAAAAAAAAAAATCGCCATGACTGTAATTTCTGTGACATTGTGAAGAGTTCATTCATTCTGTGGTCACGTCACTCGCTCACTCGGCCGCCTGTGACTCACTCACCCACTCGCTGATTCACGCAATAGCTACGTGGTATGGATAGATGTACTTTGTTCTGTCTATTCTATCCATGTCCGTCTATCCGTGTCTATTGTGTCTATTCTGTGTTTCTTTTTATTTGTTGATTTGCTTTTTTTTCTGAAAGATTTTCGGGTGGATGGTTTTGAAGCCGCGAAGGAATTTGTTGTGTTGTTTGGGCGGAATTCTAATGGTTTTCGTACCGATGATCGACCTTATGAGACCTGGTCGGCGGCGGTAGTGATAGGGTGAAGGGGGGGATTCCTATTTTTTATCTTTTCGTTATTTTATTCTTCCTCTTTTATTCTTATTTTGTCCGTTTTATTGTTTGTTTATTTTCATATTTATTTCTGTATTCATTTTTATTCACTTTTTTTTTATCGTATCCGTATTATTGATGGATTGTTTCATTATCCATTTATTATTTATTTATTTATCTGTTAGTTAGTTTATTTATTTGTTTATTGATCTGTTTATACATTTTTGGTTATTTGTTTATTCAACATTTTTTTACGCTTTCTTATTCCCTAAATCATTCGTTTACCCTTCTGTTCTTCTTATCCTCCTCCATGTCTTAATCCTCATCACCATCAGCAAAATGATCATGATTGTGATGATGCTATCGTAACATCGCCAACAATAACATTATCATCATCATCACCATCATCATCACCATCACCATTTACAGTGCGAGTTTATACGGTGTTGTTTTGCCTTTCCGGTCATCAAGCTAGAGTGAAGTAAAGAAATATAGCTATCCTTCCGCCCTCCCGCCCCCCCTTCTCTATCTCTCTCTCTATATATATCTGTCTATCTGTCTTTCTGTCTATCTATCTATTTATCTGTCTATCTCTCTCTATCTCCCTCCCCTCCCTCTGTCTCATGTTGCATCACCCTCTGCCTCCATACTATTTCTTCCTCCTCTCTCCACCCCCCCACCTTCCCCCTTCCCCCCTTCCCCCTTCCCTCACCCCACCCGTGCATGACTCACCGGAAGTGTGGTTTTATGTGTACGTGAGGGGGGGGAGGGGAGAGGGGAGATATGGGGAAGGGGGTAACGGAAGGGGGGGAGGGGAAAGGGGAAAAAGGAGTATTGGAGGGAAGATAGAGGAGAGGGGGGGATATATAGAATGAAGGAGACGAAGGAGAGGAGGAGGAATATAGAAGAGGAGAGTAGAGGGGAGGGAAGGAGGGAGGGGAAAAGTATAGGAAGGAAGATGGGAGGAGAGGGGGAGATGTATAGAATGACCGGGGTGGGTGAAGGGGAAGGGAAGGTAAGAGAGAAGGATAGAAGTATGGAGGGAGGGAGAGAAGGGTAGAGGTAGGTAGGGGGGAGGGAGAGAACGATAATGGTAGGTAGGGAGAGAAGGATAGAGGTAGGTAGAGAGGGAGGGAGAGAAGGATAGAGATAGGTATGTAGGTAGGGAGAGATGGATAGAGGTAGGGAGGGAGAGAGAGAAGGATAGAGGTAGGGAGGTAGGGAAGGGAGGGGGGAGAGGAGGAAGAGGAGGAAACCCCTAACCTTGACCTTGTCAGATTAGCGCCGGTTGCCTGTAGGGTCGTACGTGTCCCTCTGCCTCCGAGTGGTCTTACAAGCAAGGGTCGCGGTTGCTGTTTGTGCTTGGCGGGAATAAGGATGGTGATGACCATGTTATTGTCAAGGCATTTTGTGGTTTGATTTCATTCTACTATTGTTGCCTTATTGTTATTTCTATTGTTATTGTTGTTGTCGTCGTTGTCGTTGTTGTTATTGCTTTATTTATGATTTTACTGTTGCCTCATTTTTAGCGAATAGTCTAGTCTAGTTTTCTCAGAGATGAGGGACGTCAATTAATAATCTTTTTTATCACGAGTCATAAATCGCGTGGCATAAATCGCTCTTCGCATTGGAGGTGATATATTTTGTCGGATCAAGTTTTGATGATAAATTCATAGGTGATCATTTATTGAGTGCTGATTCATGGCGGCGGTGAGAATATGTTCAATCTTTCCGTGTCGAGCTCATATTGAGATATATTTACCTCCTCCCCCCACCCCCCACCCCACCCTGACACACACCACTATTTCTCTATCTCTTTTTCTCTACCTGCCTACCCTCTAAAATATATCTATCTGTCTATCTATCTTCCTCTCTTCCCTTTATACAGACAAACGTACATTGATGTGTATAAATATGTAAGAATGTATGGACAT
>BOPN01000756.1:285000-290000 GCA_017312705.2 Penaeus japonicus
GCGCGTGTTTGAAAGTTTGTTCGTGTATATGTGAAGTGTCAAATCAAACTCTACACCCGGCTAATGCTAATTCCATGTCGCGAAATCCAGACACCTTTAACGAATGCTAGCGCGGAAAGTGACATTCGATCGTGGAAACCGTAGAGGAACGACATTCTTGTCTAAACAAAGGTCACTTACAGAGTACGTGTAGAGCAGGAGGGATCATGTGTATAAATAGACCGACCTCGCGCTACAAAAGGCCTATGGTCATTGCAATACCTTGATATGATAATAATAATAATAATTATTAGTATTAATATTAATATTATTATTATTGTTACTATTGTTATCATTATTGAATTGATAATCGTTATTATTATCATTACTATCTTATTGTTTCTGTGGTTCTACATAGCCACTATGAATATTACAATACCTACCATTCTTCATACCCTTCGTCCTTGCGTATGTCCGTACGTCTAGGGAAGGGGGAGGGGGGGGGGGGAAGGGAGCGTAAGGGGAAACGAACAAGCAAAATGAGCGCGCGAGTGAAGCCCAAAGTGAAAGGTTTCGGAGGCGGCAAAGAGGTAAGGGTCAGAGGGATAGCAAGAAGTGCGCCAAGAGACTCTTTTCAAGTTGTGTAGGCTTATTTGCCGTTCACTTTCTTGTTTGCCTCCTCGCCTACGACCTGTTGTTGGAGTAGCGTGACTTAGTTTGCAAACACAAAAGCCTTGTGAAGAGTGAGAGCTATTCTTTTCTTCTTTTTTTTCTCTCGGACAGCCGCTGATGGCAGTATGGCACCTGACCGCGACTTGCGCCTCGTCATAGCAGGTCTCTAGGCGCGTCATCTCTGTCTATCCTCGCGGCGAGCTTTTTAATAAATCGAATGAACAGAATAATAATCGATAACACGTATAGCTCTTCGTGGGCGATTAATTAAGCCTGAATTATCCTTTCCTCCCCCCCCCCACCCCCTTGGCGTCAAGTTCTCGGTGACAAGACCAAGTCGCGGGCAAAGCTTTCGGACACGGGTAGCCAACCGCTGGGCACCTTGCCAAAGCCAGACCCACGAGCCAACTTATGACGACACATACACTTTTTTTTCTTCTTCTTTCTCCTTTTCTTTTTTGCCTTTTCTTTTCTCATAATCTTTATATTTTTTGTTTTCTTTTTGGATGTACTTTTTTTGTCCTCAAAATATCCCAACGGTGACGCGTTCATGACAATCGCAGCGCATATCCTATGGCGCACCCGAGCTTGTTTTATTTATATATATATATATATATATATATATATATATATATATATATATTAATATACATTTTTTATAAACCTCTATACTAACTATCTCTCCCCTTCCCCTTCTACTTCCCCTCCCCCCAAAAAAAAACTTTCGAAATGTCGGTTATTCCACAAAACAGGTGATTTGGGCGACAAAGCATGATTGATTCATCTCGCCCCCAGGTCCTCTAGGGGAGGAGGGGAGGGGGAATCCAAGTAGGGGGGAGAGGGAGAGGGCGGTATGGGGAATAAGAGAGAGAGGTAGAGAGGACGGAAGAGAGAAATAGGAGGGAAGGGGAATAGGAGAGGGGGTGATTGGGCGAAAGAGGGAATCGGGGTGAGAGAGGTAGAGAGAGAGAGAGAAGAGAGAGAGAGAGAGAGAGAGAGAGAGAGAGAGAGAGAGAGAGAGAGAGAGAGAGAGAGAGAGAGAGAGAGAGAGAGAGAGAGAGAGAGAGAAAGGGAGAAACATAGGGAGGGGGGAGGGGGAGGGGGAGACATGCACGGCTGCGATGAACGATAAGTAGCACTGGACGAGGCAGCGCTGTACGGCACACAGGTGGGTGGGGGGAGTGGGGTATGTGTGGGGGGGTGGGGGGGTGGGGGTGGGGGAAGTGTCTTTGCATTACTAATGTGAGAAAAAAAATTGCGTGATCATATATAGTTTTTTTTTCTCTTTCTTTCTTTTTCTGTCTTTTCTTTTTCTTTCTTTTTTCTTTGGGGTTTACATAAGGAGAATGATGGTAAAATTAATAGGATGTTTATTCACGATGTGTTTATCAATTCTCTTATTTTTCTAGTTATTATTAGTAGTAATATTACTGTTGTTGTTTTGTTATAGTTGCTGTGTTTTTTTGTTATAATCATCATCACAATTCCACCTTTATCATCATCATTATCACAATGCCACCTTTATCGACATCGTCATTACAACCTCATTATCATCCTAATCACATCATCATCACCCTCACATCAACACCATTACTACCATCACCACCATCACCATTACCACCACAACCACCACCACCATTACCACCACTACCACCATCACCACTACTACCACCACCACCACCACCACCACCACCACTAATATTCCACCTACAATGACCACACTCCCTCCACCTCCCTTATCCTCCACGTGCTACTTGAAGGAGCACATCCGCCAGGAGGATTGAGACCTGTCCTTCTCCCACACTTGTTTTGGCTCGCTGTGTCGCCCGCTGTGTCGGTGGGCGTGGCCGTGGGCGGGGTTTCGGCGGTGGCGTCTCGTCTGACCTCTAGGTGGGCGGGGCTGTCGGAGTGTCGGTTCTCCTGGGGCTGCGGGGGTGGGGGGGGGGGGCTCGGTTTAATGATGTGCTTTGATGTCATAATGATCGGCCGTCGTCGTGGTGCGGGTGGTCGGGACGCGTCGGACGGGTGGCTGGGAGGACGGGCTTTGTCTGAGGCTGTGCTTGTGTGTCTGTCTATCTGTCTATCTAGTCTTAATTGTCGGTCTGGTTCTCGGGTCTCTGCTTCTCTGTTTTTCTAATATCTCTCTCTCTCTCTCTCTCTCTCTCTCTCTCTCTCTCTCTCTCTCTCTCTCTCTCTCTCTCTCTCTCTCTCTCTCTCTCTCTCTCTCTCACTCTACCTACCTACCTCTCTACCTCTCTCTTCCTCCCTCCCTCTCCTCTCCCTCCCTCCTCCCCTCCCTCTCTCTCTCCCCCCTCCCTCCCTTCCTCTCACTCTCACTTTCTCCCTCTCCCCCTCCCTCTCTCTCCCTCTCCCCCTCCCTCTCTCTCCCTCTCCCTCTCCCTCTCCCTCTCCCTCTCCCTCCCTTCCTCTCACTCTCTCTTCCTCTCCCTCCCCCTCCCTCTCACCCTCTCTCCCTCTCTCCTTCTCTCTCCCTCCCTCCCTCCCTTCTTCTTCCTCTCACATTCTCTCCCTCTCACTTTCTCTCCCTCTCTCCCTCACTCTCTCTCTCTCTCTCTCTCTCTCTCTCTCTCTCTCTCTCTCTCTCTCTCTCTCTCTCTCTCTCTCTCTCTCTCTCTCCCCCCCCCCCTTCTAAACAGGTTTCAAAACAAAGAGAGCCAATAGACTGAAAGTCATAAGAAAGAGAGAGAGAGGGAGGGAGGGCGAGCGAGCGAGCACCACGGCAGCCAGGGGTCAGTGTGTCAGGGTATCGGAGGTCAAAGTGCTACTACGAACACCATAGGTCAGAAGGTCGCCACGATGACAAAAGGTCAGAGTGCCACGGCCAGCCACCACGCAGGCTATCATGTCGCCGCTATCATTGCAGACATGTGTGCTCGGTAACAAGCGTTACCGAGCGCACAGGCGGTAAGGTCACGGGGTCAGATGTCAGAGGTCAGACGAAGACACAGGAGCAGGACGAAGGCGCAACCGACCTCAAGCGAATCGAAAGATGAGGAAAGGGTTAGGGGGGGGGGGGGGGTTAGAAGTACAGAAATTGCGCGAGATAAAGAGTGGAAATAGAATGACGGACTTAGGACAAGTGATAATTAGAAAAGAAGTAAACGTGGGGGACAATTAGTGGACATAGAAATAGCAGACTCAAAACAAACAGTACCAGGAAAACAATTCAATAAATATAAACATCAATAGTGAAAAAAAAGGTCTGACTTAAGACAAACGATAATAAGTGAGAGAACGTAAAAAACAAACGTTATCTCCGTTGCACCGTTAGCAATGAGCCTTCAGACACACTTACCACATCATGTTGAGTGCCAGAGGAAAAATAGACGAGGAGAGATGAGAGAGATCCAAGATTCCGATCATACATGTCGAAGACGTGTTTTAAAAGACGGCAGTAAGAGCAAGATATCCTATTTATGGCTGTTGAGGAAGCTATAAAGAGGTTGAAGAGGGAGAAGGGGAGAGGGAGGATAGAGAGAGGAGGGAGGGAGAGGGAGGATAGAGAGAGAGGGGGAGGGATATATATATATAGAGAGAGAGACAGAGAGACAGAGACATACATGCAGACAGGCAGACAGAAGGGATTAAACGGTAATGCAGAGGGAGAGATGTGTGCATCACTCATGTGTGTATATGTTTGTGTGTGTGTGTGTACGCGCGCGTGCATGTGCATGTGTATGTGCATGTACATGTACGTGTATAGAGAAAGAGAAAGAAAGAAATAGAGAACGGAACCAAAACTGAGAGAAGGGCAGATCAACGGAGGGCGAGGTGTGACAGAGCGACAGAGAGAAACTGAGAGCGTCGTCCAGATTTAATGTCTTATGCGACATTTCCCGTTCGTCGAGTTAGTTGAATTACCCTGAATCGAACTCTGTTAGACAATCACCCTGACCCTAAATCAGACCTAGGGTAGGGGAGGTGGAGGGTGGGGGGGTTGATTAATGGAGTGCGACCCAACGACCTCGTGTTTTACTCTTTGTTTTATTATAACAGATTGTGCGCATTCTATCAATCTATCATTCGCTTTCTCTATCTGTCTGTCTCTATCTAACTCTACCTGTCTATCTATTAATCTATCTTTCCCATCCTCCTTCCTTCCCTCCCTCCCCCCTCCCCCCTCCCCCCTTACCTCTCTGTCTTACGAGGAGGAGGAGACGAACAGAAGGAGAAGTAGAGAAATGGGTTAAGACATATGCAAGTTAGTTTCACCGTCCGCGCTCGACACATGTAAACAAACTGTGGCGTCATCAAGGTCAGTGATGTGGGGGAAGGGGGGGGGGGTTGAAGGGAGGGAGGGGGAGAGGGAGGGAGGAGGGGGGGAGAGG
>BOPN01000756.1:297500-302500 GCA_017312705.2 Penaeus japonicus
GATATTTGTTTGCTTGCGCTTAAGTTGCTTGCGCTGAAGGGGCGAGGAGCGCCGCGAGTCTTTTGCAACACGTCTGTCAACGATGCAACATATACAGGGAGTTGCAAAGGCAAGGGGGGGAGAGGGAGGAGGGCAGGGGGTAGGGAGAGAAGGAGGAGGACAGGGGGACGGAGGGAAGGAGGAGGGTAGGGGGGGAGGGAGGGAGAAGGACAGGGGGACGAAGGGAAGGAGGAGGGTAGGGGGAGGGATAGAGGTGGGAGGGCAGGGGGAGGGAGAGAGGGAGGAAGGCAAGGGGAGGGAGAGAGAGAGAGAGAGGAGAGGGTAGGGGGGGAGAGAGAGGGAGGAGAGCAGGGGGAGGGAGGGTGGGGGGGAAGAGGGATGTTATTAGCTTGCGCCTCTTGTGTTTACGTCTTGTTCTTTTTTTATGCTTTACGGAGATGTTTCGCCTAATATGGACTGGCCTTCATTGTCGGGTGTGATAGTGGCTGATTCTCCCTCTTTATTATTGCTAATTATTATTATTGTTATTTTTCTGTCTGGCTATTTGCGTACTCGTCTCTCTTTCTCTCCCTCTCCCTCTCCCACCCTCCTTCCCTCTCTCCCTCTCTATATGTTTTTAATTATTTATTTATTTATTCATTCGCCCATTAATTAATCTCTCTCTCCTCCCTCCCTCCCTCCCTCCCTCCCTCCCTCCCTCCCCAACTCCCCTCTCCCTAGAGTTCGAGAGAGAGAGAAAAGAGAGGGAAGAGAAAAAATAGCCGTGCATGCCTACTTACCTATGTACACATCTCTCCTGCCAGTTGCCGCGAGGGATCTGCAGTTGCACTTCCTTTTACGTTCTTGCTTGATATCACGAATGATTGATTTACGACAGACGAAGAAAAGTGTTCACCTTCGATTCGGGTTTGTTTGGTCAGCCTCAAACAGCGGCGTGAAGATGTAAACATATACATATGTAGTGTTTACACATTTCATTCCTGGTTATCTTAAGTCGGTTCGTTTAAGATATACGAGGGAGGCTGCACAGTCTCTCTCTCTCTCTCTCTCTCTCTCTCTCTCTCTCTCTCTCTCTCTCTCTCTCTCTTTATCTCTCACTCACTCAGTCATTCATTCATTCACATTCACTCACTCACTCTCAGAGTGTGTTTGTGTGTACATGTGTATATCTGTGTGCTTCATTTACATTCACTCACACCCTATGTCCTATGCTGTGTCCCCCTCCTATTCCAAACCATATTACGATCTATCGCGTTCCTCGCTGGTGCGGCCCCTCGCCATATATGTGCAAGGCGATGGGTAATCAGAGGGGGGAGGAGAGGGGAAGGGTGGGGTGGGGTGGGGTGGGGTGGGGAAAGAGGGGTAAGGCTGGTTATAGAAGAGAGGGGGTGAGGTAGGGTATGGGTAGGATAGTAGGAAGGGAAGGGAAGGGAAGGGAAGGGAAATAAACAAAGGGCGAGAGGGAAGATGAGAGGAAGAGAAGGGGACAGGGATAGAAAAATGAATAGGAGAGTGGGAGAGGGAAAGAGGAGAGTTAAAAGGGGAGGAAAAGGGGTGAAGAAAGAGGAGAGGAGAGGAGAGGAGGCTGGGGAAAAGAAAGGGAAAAGGTAGTTAGAAAAGAAGAATGGGAAAGAGGAAGAAGATAGAGGAGGAGAAAAGAAGAGGACTGGGAGGGGGGGGGATGTGGTGTGCAGGCAAGGCACACAGTCACCTCTGCCTTTTTAAATTATTGCGGATTATGAACGTCCTTTCTGTCACGACTGGCTAGTCCTGACACCTCGCAGAGAGGAGGGGGGAGGGGGGGAAGGAGGGGAAGGAGGGGAGTTGGTGTGGGGAGGGGGACGCTGTATGTTTTGTGAGGGCGTCAACGAGGGCTAGTATGAGGCAGATACACGTGTGTTTGTTTTCGCTTTTATGACTGATGATATTAATGTCGCCGTGTTATTCTTGATTGTTTTTTGTTTTTTTTGTTCCCTTATTGGTATGATGGTGATTATCGTTTTAGTTATTACTGTTCTTATTTTTGGAATATTTTTGTTGGGTATGTTATCATGATTATCATCGTCACCAACATTACTGTTATTAATATTATCATCATCATCCTTACCATCATTATCATCCTTAATCGCCACGATTATAACTACAACATCTCTATAACCAACACCATCACCACCACCACCACCATCAAAAATTCCCTCCGTCGGTATTTTCGTCGAGCATTTAACACCCACAATAAACACCACTTCAGCCTCTCTTTCGGGGGGGGGGGGGGCTGATTTCGCCTCCATTTACCCGATATCCGAATTTAGGGGGGGGGGGGGGAGGCATATACTCCGCGGCGGCGATATTTTAGGCGGGTGTGGGCGTGGGCATGTGGGCGTGTGTGTGCGGGGTGGGTGGGGCTGTGTCGGGACCGCGCCGACACCGGATTGAGCTGTGGTGATATTATCTCTTCGTCTCTCTAATCATACGCTCTCCTAATTATACGTCGTTTAAATCATCAGGGGATTATCATTATCATTATTGTGTTACACACACAAGGGCCGGGCGACGCCCCAGGGGGACTTGTTAGAGGATTAAGAGGTAAAGTGAAAAAAAATGGAGAGGGAGACGGAGGAGGGAGGGAGGGAGACGGAGGAGAAGGAGGAGGGGAGGGAGGGGGGGAGGGAAGGAGGAGGAGGAGGGAGGGGGGGGAGGAGGAGGGAGGAAGAGGAGAGAAGGAGAGAGAGAGGGAGGGCGGGAGGGAGAGTGAGAGGATAGTGAAAAATATTATGAGATAGAGATACGGAGAGAGAAAGAGAGAGAGTGAGAGAGAGAAGAGAGATCATATGACATGACTCAGAGAGTCTCCAGAAGACACAGAAATATGAGAATTTACCTTGTGCGGCCAGCGAAGATGTAATTATAGCCTATGGAACAAACTTTGAATATTAAACGCAACTTCGCAAAATGTTTATGATTATATATATTTGGAGGACAGGAGACAAGGGCGAGGAATTATTCTAAAGAGTTGATTGTCCTTTTACTATTTTCCTGTGACTGTTTTTCCGCCGTATACGTCGATGAACCACTCTCTCTCTCCTCCTCCTCTCCTCTCCTCTCCTCTCCTCTCCTCTCTCTCTCCTCTCTTCCTCTTCATTTCTTTCTCCCTTCCTCCAATCCCCCCCCCCCGTCTCTTTCTCTCTCCTCCTCTCCTCACCTCTCCTTTCTCTTCCTCTCCATTTCTTTCTCTCTTTCTCCAATCCCTCCCCCCCCCCCCCCTCTCTCTCTCTCTCTCTCTCTCTCTCTCTCTCTCTCTCTCTCTATATATATATATATATATATATATATATATATACATATATATATATATATATATATTTATATATCATATCTCCCTTCCTTTCTCTTCCCTTCCCTTTCCGTCCCTCCCCTCCCCTCCCCTCCCCTCCCCTCCCCTCATTCCTCCCCTCCATCCCTCTTGGAATCCACCCCCCTCCCACCGGTCCAGCATAGACCATACTCATCGGTTATAAACTCATGGTCATTAGCATAATAGATGACCACGGATAAAGGAACGATAGATAGATCATATTAGTATGCTGTCATATTCGTGTTCTTTGCATTGCTTATTATTATATACAGTTACACGCACACACACACGCGCGCACACACACACACACACACACACACACACACACACACACACACACACACACACACACACACACACACACACACACACACACACACACACACACACACACACACACACACACACACACACACACACACACACACACACATATATATATATATGTGTGTGTGTGTGTGTATGTATATATATATATATATATATATATATATATACATATATATATTGTGTGTGTGTGCGTGTGTGTGTGTTTATGTATGTATACATACAGATAAATAGATATATAGATAGATAGGTAGGTAGATAGTAAGATAAACAAACTGACAGACAGATAGATGGATATGCTTTATTAATATCTACTGTCGTCCTTTTTTAAGCGTACTTAGTTGCCTTGATTTATCTATGATATAAATCAAGACCATTTGATAGTGTGCTTATCTTGCATATATATTCAGAAGCTCTCGTGTGATTAATTTGAGGATCGAGTTGATAAAATTAATAGGAGAATCCCCTTCAGATCATAGAGAGGGAGATGAAAGTGTGTTCCTGTAGATGGCAATACGACAAGGATAAAAAATATATGTATATTTTGATTTTGATTTTTATTCTTATTTATTACTGATTCATTTCTTTTACCGTTCATTTTGTCTTTTATTTACCGCTTTGGCTAACCGCACAGGCGTGGACAAACTTTGATGTATACGGTATATGGTCATATTGTCATTTTGTAATATTGCATAATAGATTTATTGATGGTTAATGATAACATTTAATATATAAACTGTGGCGAGGTAATCACATAGTCCTTAATGTACCACCCACGTCAAGACTGCATTGGCTATGTTAATATGATTGAAACATTACATTCCAGATTTAAGATGTAATATGATTGTAGCTTCTAGTGCTCCTGATTAGATAAGATAGTTACGTAATTCGTTGTACGTCATACTCGGTGGCCTGAATGGCTGTATTACATGGGACTTTCTCCTCCGCAAACAGGGTGTTCGTTTTCCGTAGAGTTTTTTACTCTCTCTCTCTCTCTCTCTCTCTCTCTCTCTCTCTCTCTCTCTCTCTCTCTCTCTCTCTCTCTCTCTCTCTCTCTCTCTCTCTCTCTCTCTTGCTATTTCTATTTCTACTTCTACTTCTACTTCTACTTCTACTTCTCTTTTCTGTCTGTTCGTGTACATGAGTGAGCGTATGTGTGTTTGTGAATGAGAAGAAACAAGAAAGAGAAAAGTGAGAAGCAGAAAATAGAATAACTGGGGAAACAAACAACAAAAATTGAGAAGACACAATGGAATCTAATAGAAAAATTATATCAATGATAATGATGATAATAATTGGACTGCGAATGACATCAATGACA
>BOPN01000756.1:315000-317500 GCA_017312705.2 Penaeus japonicus
CTACCCCCAACCCTCGCCCTCGACCCCCACCCCCGCCAACGACCACAAAACATAGGAGCGGGATCGGTAGCCACGTCAACGAGACTCGCAGTTCGCGTCTCGCTCGCTTGCTCGCTCGCCCGCCCGCCCGCTCGCCCGCCCGCCCGCCCCCCTCCCGGCCGCCCGCCCGCCCGCACGCTGGCTTAGCGTGGCTTGGCTCGCTCAGTGTCAGTCAGTCGCTTGTGAACATGCAGTTGGTCCTCATCTGTTTGCTGGGGCTTCAGCTCTGCAATTACCAAAGCCACCAGCAAGAATGGCAGGTAAGCTCGGGCGGACGGGCGGGGGCGAGGAGGAGGGGGAGGGGGCAGGGGAGGGAGAGGGGGAATGGTTGCGAGGGGTGCTTTCCCCAGTGTTTTTTTTAAGGGGAGGGGGAGGGTAGGAGTAAAAGGGGGGGATAGGTGAGTGATGGCCTGGAGGGGAGGGAAGTAAAGAGAATATTCCCCCTGGGGCAGGGAAGAGTCAGGGGAAATGTATGTGTTTACATTCATACAGATATGTATACATATATCTATTTGTTTATTGACTTACTTATTTATGTTATTTACAAAAGTTATTTTTCTTTTGTATCTATAGCTATTATTGCCATTGTTGTTGACGTTGATTTTGTTTTTCTCTTTTGTTATTATCATTATTGCAAATACAATTATCATTTGTAGTACTTGTACTGTCATTAATAACTGGTTGGCAACATACCACAAATTTTGTATCTAATGCATCGTCTACTTATTCAGTTTATTTACCTTTTTTGTAGGAAGGGGGGGGGGGCTTTTCATTTATTTTTCTTGCGTCGCGGTTTCGACCACTAGTTGCTACTCGGAGACAGAATCGACAGCCGCAAGAAACGACCTCTGTGGTAAAAGTCGCTACTATGAGTCCCGTGTTACTGAGTGATGCTGTGTGTGTGTGTGTGTGTGAGTACGTGAGTGCGTGTGTGTGCTGGTGTTACGTAAATCCCATGGGAGTGTTTAGAAACGGCGCTGCGGTGACGGTGTTAATGTAACTGTTAGCGGCGGCGATGAGGTGGGCTTGGGTGGGTGGGTGGGTTGAGGTGGGTGAGGGGTGTGATCAAAGGGTGGTGGTCGAGGGGGTGGGGGGCGAGGGGGTTCGAGGGAGTGTGGGGGGGGGGAGAAGGACAGTTGATAGGGGGAGCGGCCACGCAGAAGTGAGAGAGCGAGATAGAGAGAGAAAGAGAGAATGAGATAAGGTTTCCGAAAGCCTCTCTCTCTCTCCAGTATGTGGTCAGGGGCCCGTCTTAGGGGGGTCCTTCAAGGACTTGGGAGAGGGACCCCTCCCCACTTTGCAAGAGGCTGAAGGGGGAGAAAAATGGAAAGGCCATGGGAAGAGGGGGAAGCGAAGGGAAGCAATGCCAAAGAGAAAGGGAATTCGAAGAATAAAGGAAATAGAAAATGAAAGACGCGACACTCAAGTCCAAGACATGCGCGTAGGTCTCTCGATGACACAGAGAGGTGACCTCGTTCTTGCCAGGAGGAGAGGAAGCAAGAAAGAGAGAGAAAAAAAACGAATGCGATTATTAGAGGCGCCAATTCGTGGTGAAGGAGGCGCGAGGTTGTCGAGGAAAAACACGTGTGCGAACTCCAGACGGCGAGCCAGAGATCACGCAGCATCGGTGCCTCTCGCTTCCTATAGTCCCGTCTGGGGTAGTTCCTATGGTTAGAGGGGCTCTGGGATGCTCCTTCCTCTGTTGTTTTTCTCTTTGGGAGAGGACGCAGAAGGACTCCTTCCCGCTATTCGCTGGAGAGAGAGGGGGAGAGAGAGAGAGAGAGAGAGAGAGAGAGAGAGAGAGAGAGAGAGAGCCGTGAAGGTTTCCCTTTTTCTCTTCCTATCCTCGAGAAACCTAGCAACCTATCGTGAAGGTTTCCCGCTCGCGGCTGGAATAGGTTTCTCCGGTAGGATGGGCCGCCGATTCCTTCCCACTTCGATCCCCTTCTCCTTTGGGGCAAGAGGGGCAAGAGAGGGGGCCGGAGGGATCCTGTAGGGATCCTGTAGGGCCGCAAGGGGTCCTGCCTGTCTCTCCTTGGGCCTCCGGAGTCCAGGGCTCGTGAGTCATTCGCTCCTCCTGTAAAGTGACCTGACGACTTCTGGCTTCGTCAGATGAGCGACCGACCGCCTTGCTTGTTGCTTTGTATTGCCTCTGGAGAGCGGTGTTGTTGTTCATTTTTGTTGTTGGTGTTGTTCTTGTTGTTCTATCTGCGCGTCTCTTCGCCTTATCTGCGAATGAGAATCGGTGGCCGGATGTTGCTTTTGTGTGATGCAATGTTGTGTCCGTGTTCTTCATGACCTTCGAGAAGGACGGGATTTGTTTTGCCTGCGATTTCCATGTCTATATGATGCATGAATTATTGCAAGCTCGCATCTTTCCAATTGCGTTAACATCACTGCTTCCATCGCTTACTTGTCTGCATTACTCTGCACTCTCATTGCAAGAGGGTAAGGAGAGAAA
>BOPN01000756.1:335000-345000 GCA_017312705.2 Penaeus japonicus
TGCCACTTCTCTTCTTTGGCTTCTCTCTCTCGTTTCGCTGTGGATTGGTTTATATGTTATTTTTTCCTTTTTATTCTCATCGTGTGCATATCTCCCGCTCTTTCCCTTTCACATCTCCCCGTGTCTCCCTCGAAGGGCGTTACTACGGGAGGAGAAGATGTGGGTGGCGCTGCAGCCTCCGAGCGACCGCGACGAGGACGTGATCAGCGGGCAGGTGGCGCGCTACGTGGGCGTCGACACCGAGGTGTTCTCGGCGCTCCTGCGGCCCTCGGCCTCCGCCAACCAGACGCTGAGCGGCGGCGGCACGGCCATCATATCCGTGGACGCCCGCACGGACTCCCTCCACATCAGCCTGGTCTTCAACGGCATCTTCGGGCCGGGGGAGGCGCACAACGCGACGCTGGTCGTGGAGCTGACGCCGCAGCGAGCGCTCCCGCCCGTCACGGACACCGTCGTCCTGACCAAGGTCTTCTCCGTAAGTAGCCGCCAGTGCTGTGATCGCAACCTTTGAGAGATTGCTTCTAGAAATGATTTATTTTCCCCTTATCTTTAATATTGTGTCTTTTCCATTTACATATTTACTCATACGTACGCACACACACACGGATAAGTATATATGTTCATGCGGTCATGTCCTAGTATTCCTCCTTTTCGATAGTCCCCATTTCCCCTTTCGGGCCTCTGACACTAACCCTTTTCTCCGCGTGCGCCGCAGGACATCAACCGAGCGGAGTTGCTGACGACGCTGGGCGACACGAGCCTGCGCCTGCTGACCCGAGGCCTCGTGCACCTGAAGGTGTGGAGCCAGGGCGCCCCCGAGCTGGCGCTGGAGGGCATGATCACCCCGAGGGCCACCTGCAACGTGTACTCCACCGTCCTCAGCCCGCCGCCTCCCCCATCTCGCCCGTCTGCAGACGCGGGGACGGCGGCCGCGCCTCTCGTGCACGGCTCCGGCTGGGCGCTCCTCACGCTCTCCAACGACGGCACCTTCCAGTACCAGGTGTTCATCCAGGGCCTGGAGGTGAAGAACCTCACCCTGGAGACGACGCACCGACGGCGCCACCGCATAGTGGACAACATCACACAGTCTTATGTGGACTCGTGGGCCAACGGCACGTACAGCCGCCCCACGTACCGCGACCTAGACGCGCTCCTCCGCGGCAAGCTGGAGGTGGTGGCGAGCGGCGGCGAGGGCACGGAGGAGCTTCGCGGGATGCTGGTGCCCTTGGCCATCACCGAGGCGCTGCGCTCGCCCCAGCCCGTGCTGCTGTCGCACCCCGAGCTGCCCGTGGCCGCCACCGTGTGGGTGGCCGTCGACTCCGCTTGCGTCATGCACTACGACGTCATGGTGGCCGGGACGCCGCCGGGGAAGGCCCCGGAGCCCTTTTGGAACCTGACGCTGCGCGAGGAAGACCTCTCGTGGGACCCGCGCTTCGACATGAACGTGGTGCGCCTCGAGGACATCGTCGAAGGACGGGAGCTCTCGGCGCACACGACCGTCCTCACGCCGGTGTCCCTCTCCCGCCTCGGCGCCGGCGTGTCCTACCTGGACCTCGCGCTGGTGCAACCCGACGTCGAGGTGAGCCCGCCGCCCCTGACCGGCCAGATCGTGGGCGTGTCCGTGCCGCCCGCGTGCCTCCTGGCCAACCACAACAACGCCAATGCGCCCGCAGAGCGCATTAGCCCTGTTGACACCAACTGCTGGAACCTGACGTGCATGGAGGAGGAGCTGCCCAAGCCCATCGTCTACAAGTGCGTTGATGAAGGTAAGACCAATCCCATTCATGATTAGACGTTAAGGCGACCAGAGTCATGCAGTCAGTCACAAACACATGCTTGCATATGTACGCGCACGGATGTTAAATTCAAGATAGGAGCATGCATTTCTGAAGGGTTAAGACTTAGAACATCTAGGCCCGTGTCATTTGTGTCCTTCTGCGGCGCCAGCTGACCGAGTGCTTCCCCGGCAGACATGAACATCTTCGAGGACGGCACCAGCTGGCCCTCGCCCGTCAACTCCTGCTCCATGTGCATGTGCTCGAGGGGCGTCGTCAAGTGCGTGGACTCCGTGTGCCCGAGGCTCGAGTGCGAGGATGCCCACACTCCCCCGGGCGAATGCTGCCCCGTGTGTCCAGGTAGGTTGAGGAGGGAGAGGGAGAGGGAGAGGGAGAGGGAGAGGGAGGGGTAGAGGGGGGCAGAGATCGAATAAGCGAAATTGAAGGAAAAGAAATTTATATTCTAATTATGCTTATGTGTGTATTGATATGCATATATAGATATATAGATAGATAGATAGATAGATAGATAGATATATGTATGTATAAATATATATATTATATATATATACATACATACATACATATATATATATATATATATATATGTATATATATGTATATATATATATATATATATATATATATATATATATATATATATATATATATATATATATATATATATATATATATATATATATATATATATAATACATTTTTACAATACATATATAAAAATCCCTGTATGTATGTTTCCCTTGAGTTCAAGGCGATGGCGAACTGTAGCTGTTCCCATGACGAGACTAACCCTCCTTTCCAGGCGGGAATGAAGTTCAAACAGAAAGCGTGTGTGAACTGAATAATTTGAAGCACCGAGTCGGGTCGAAGTGGCACCCATTCCTGGCACCCAAAGGCTTCGACACCTGTTCCGTCTGCACGTGCTTGGTAAGTGTTTCCCCAGCGTCGCCTGATCTTCACATGAAATCACTGAATAAACTATTTTGTTTAAACAAGACAGTTGTGGTATATTGAAGTGTGTATATGCATACTTTCTAAGCCCGAAAGCGAGATCATACAGAAGGAGAAGCCCCTCGTCCAGAACCAGCCCGTAATTCCCCTTCTTTCCCTCACTCCCCTCAGGTGAACCGCATGGGGCAGCCCTACGTCGACTGCTTCCGGTCCTCGTGCCCCGCCCTGCCGTGCCCCGAGAGTGAGATCGTGTCGAGCCCTTCGTCGTGTTGCCCCGTGTGTCGGGAGGCCCAGCCGGAGCTTGCGTCGGTCCCCGCCTGGTCCGAGATGCCCAACGACAGACAGAACATTCGGACCAACAAGCAGCAGCGGGAGGACATTCTGAGAAGAGGAGGCTGTTCGAGAGGCCAGGTAGGGCCCCTTAGGACGTCTCGCTAGAGAATTGCTTTGATCTTATTTTTGGCTATGCTGTTCCCTTATTTTGCTTTACCGGATGTTTTAGGGGAAGTCCCATTTTAGAATGATTTCCATTTCTGGTACTGATTTTATCCAAACCATTTCAGAGTTCCTATGAAAATGGAGACGAATGGCACCCAAAAGTGGCATGGATTGGAGATTACAAATGCGTGACCTGCAAATGTAAGGTAAGTACACTTGGTAGATAAATGCGTAGTGGTAACAGTGGGACGATGGAGGTGGGATTACTAAGCCACCTCAGGTGTGAGTGGCTATTGCTGGGTTGGAGAAGGGAAGGAACTAGCTACTAGCTTAGTATGCATGCGCTCCTATAGAGGGAACCTAACATCCGCTTGGATGAGGTAACAGCTTCGGCTCAGAATAGGACAGGAAATTATTGCAGTGTTAAACCTCACACTCCATTCGTGTTCACTGCTAACGTAGCACTTTCATCTCTCACAGGATGGCAACATCACTTGTAGCTCCCACCAGTGCCCGAAGCTAAACTGCCAGGACAAAGTGCAAGTCGGACAGGAGTGCTGCCTGCGCTGCGCCAACCGGACCAGCAACTCCCCGGCCTTCGAGAGCAAGCAGCGCGAATGGCCCAGAAGATCCAAGAACCCACGCAAGAAGAAAGGCAACTACAGAAGACGGAATTCAGGTTAATGAATTGCTGTTGCATGACTGACTGTAGTGATACTGTATATCTGAAAGTCAATAAGGAGGAAAAAAGAACTGCCCAATAATTCAGGCATTTTGGACAAAAAAGTATTTATATCCCTCCCTATTGAGCTTATCATCTGTTCTTGTAACTGGGAAGTCAAACTTGCACAGATGCTTTGGCCCCAGCGGGGCATATGACGCTGTAGAGAAAAGGGAAAGACACAGCCATGCTCGGAAGGATTTCTCAAGACGAAGGATGCACCACGGACACAGGTCCTCATGGTTGCAGGATGAAAGTGTGAGAGGGTGGAGAAGGGTGGCAGTGGTCCAGGAGGGAGGACCAGCGTGTGCGGGACCTGAGCTGCTGGGCAGATCCTTAAGGGGAGCACTCTTCATTGTGGTGAGAATGAGGAAAAAGAGAACACGAGAACTTCTTCTTGAACGGCTCAGGTCTCGAGCGTATTCCGGTTTCCGTGTCCGTGTAGTAAGAGGAATGAAATGTTGCATGTTCTATGGCGACCAAGCATACTGACTAGGTAAATATCAAGTAGTGGCTTTGTAAAAAAAAGAAATATATTATAATAACAATGATAATAATAGTGGAATAATAATGATAACGACAATAGTACAGTCACTGATCTGGATGAATAATGTAAGAATGATAAATCATACATCACATCAGTGTCGCTGGATTGTTCCAACTGCACACATGGAACAATTATGGAAGACATAAACCGTCACTCCTTACTGATGCTAAAACAAGATGATGTAAACTCTTCTTCCAAGTTACTGAATGTGTAACCGTCTTTTGAGTTATTCTGACCACCATGCAAGAAAATGCTCAGCCGCTCAGCAGCAATCTGTCTATGGTACCAAAGATAACGGGTGTTTCTCAGTCTAAATTTTCTTGAGTAGGAAGAAAGGATATGCTCTATCTGTGAGGAGATCAGCATTTTTGTTTTCTGGAAATGCTGTAGATCAATGGCTGTAATAATGATAGTAGCGCAAACCCAGACAGCTTTACACACATTCAAAAAAAACAAGATGAGCACCTGTCCAGACTTAAAAAGGGCATATTCAATGGTGCTCAGACTATCACGTTGTCTCGAGTTGAGACTGCCGTTCATGCTCCATTTTTCAATACTTTGTAATACAATGGGTTCAGGAATCTCCTCACGAATTTCCCTATTCCCAAACCACATCATATTCCATGAATGCCAATTCCTGATTACAGATGGACAGAGCTTGTCACGGAAATGATAGAAATGGAGCTTGTGCTCCGAGCTCAATCATAGACCGATACTATAAGTTAGGGCCAGACTACACTTCCTGCGTGATCTGTTTTCAGTTTGCTCTTTTTCCATTTTGTCATTATTTCATGTCTTTTCTCTTTTCTTTCGCTCCTTTCCGTCTTCGGGTAGGAAACAAACTACAATCTTTAATTTGAAGATAATTAAAGATGCAAATGAAAAGAACAAAACTGAAAATCGATTTTATTAAAACAGTTACAACGCAGACGACAAAACAAAAACAAAAAACACGGATGCAGTGCAGTCTGGCCTTCGCAAATGCCGTTTCCCAAATGCTGACGGTTACGAGGTGCATTTTTGTTCAAACTGTGGAGGCTACCACTTCTATTCAATATGGTGTAATAGAAATAAAGAAAAAGAATAATTTAGATTATCTCTTTTCTTAGATTGATGTGTTGTGAACCAAGCTTTTTTTGATGGTAATGGTCTGATTCATGATCTTCGAGTCGAGAAAAGCGGGTTCGATCGAAAGATTCACTTCGGCTTCGAAACTTGCTGGCTGACGATGATGATGAACCAGACCCTTTTGAGGGAGGAGGAAGATTACATATTTTTGTAAATGTGTACATAATATATAAGTAGTGTTAATCATTAGGATAGTCCATTGCTTTATTACTGTAATGCGTATTTGGGACACGATGATGTATACCTTTGTTTGCATTAGCGGGGAAAAAAAAACAAACTTTTTATTCATATCCGCTTGGAAATGAGAGGGGAAAACAATCACAAACGTCTTGAATTTACGAAGATGCAAAGGTCAGAATCATCTCTCAGTGTGTCCAGCTAATCATGTGGTATATGGATAAGTTTTAAGATTATATAACGAGGCTAATTTCCCACAGTAGTTTGGTATGAGGATGGCCCTTAGTGACATCCCGTTGTAAGGACATCATCCTACACAGTGACATCTCGTCGTAGCGTGCTAGGCTGACATCGTGATTGGCACTGACCTTTGAGGAGTGCGAGCAGGTGGTATTGACTGATACCAACAAGATTCTTCAATGAGTTACATGGGCTACAAATAGTTAATCAGTATTCATTATTCTGCCTCAGGTATCAGTCATATAATGATAATTTTTAAAATGTTTTCTTACTATAGAACGTATGGATGGTTGGTAATCTCAGATGGCAGCTGTAACAGACATTTATTTACCTTATTGTATATAAATCAATAACCTTAAGGTATAGAACTGATATTCGACATATCTGTTCTCGGCCTTATGAGCTAAGGACATTTACCTTACTAATTTCAGTTACTTTAATGATTATTATATAAGTCAAATCTAGCTGCATGATGATTTTCAATAATTTATACATTCCTCAGAGCTGTCCATTGTATTACCTGGTTCCATTATGTCTTGTACATTATTACGATGTATGGCTTCATTCAGTTTTAAGGACTAAATGCTACTATACCCTTGCTGGGATCAGTCAGTATGTTCTGTTGTTTTTTATTATCGTCATGTGTTTTTATCTACTTAATTATCAGCAAAATTTCTAGGTTTCTTCTTTTCTTTAATGGTAGGACTAGGAACCGATCAATTCTTGGTCATGAAAGGCAAATCATAATTTTATCCATATACCACATAGCATAAAAGAAATGTATCCCAACTCTAGAGACTAATACTACTTTTTTTTATAGATATCAATACAATTGGAAATAACTCGAGTCACAGTATTGAAAGAAAGATCAGTAAGACTATTAATTAAATCCCTGGTCAGTATTGCATGTCATACAATTGGCTTGTTGCTGTTGGGTGGCTCACACGTCTAGAACACACTCACACAAAAGGAAGTCTAGTACTCTTGGTTCCAACAGATGGTTATGCAGATACCACATAATTGCCTTTTGACTGCTCATTAGGTGCGCCTGCTAATCATGGAAGAAGTGTTGCTAATGCCACTTGTTTGCTCTCGTGTTCGAACTCAAATTTGGGAAGAGAGACTGGTCTTGGTGTGGCGACATCAGAGAAGAGAGAAACGCTGGTATATCCCCACATAGGAATGATATTGGTAAGATCCGTAGTTTTGAAGTGTTATGGAAACGACATAGCTTGTATTTCATTATTCTTATCAGTGGATCATTGCTTCATGATAGGTGAAGTTAGCAATTATGAGCTTAGATAGCAATTACGATACAGCAATGTACTCATGGTAATGTTTATCTTGCGAAATAAGTTTATAAATGCTGCAGATGTTACATTTGATGAAGAGAAAGCATAATGTAATTTAGAACTGCAGTTGTTTGCATGTCACTCAAAGTATATAGGAGTTTAGAGTATATGAATATTCATAGGAAGGCCTATATAACTCAAGTGGCAGCAATCAACTAGAAACATTTTGTTTGACTGTAAAAAAATATATTTTATAACCTCCCTCTTTGGAAAAAAAAGAAAATCCCAAAAGTTTCTCAACGGACACTGTGCATTATAAGATATGTTTTTATTATTATTAGAGAAATAGTGACAAGCTTATTGTACAGATGATATAAGACCTGAATGTCTGATGATTTTTTCAAGTTGCCAAATCGAGTGACCATTTGTTGGCAGTGAGCCTCAGGACACTGAACAGCTCTACAGGGCAAGGTAATAAGGACAGCCAAGCCGATCATGCAAGTTATAGCATCTTATTTGTGAATAAAGTTTTCTATCAAATGGCTTCTTTGACCGTTGAAAATAAACACTTCTGACCAACTTTTTCAACATCTTTTTTCATGCCTGAAAATGCCAGGAAATGGGACGCGAGGGGGATATATATATACATAACTGGTGTAATTGAAATCATGCACTGTGGTCTAGTGATGAAAGACATTCTGTAGTATACATTTTTTTTACTGGAACATTTAAAAAAAACAGGATATCAGATGACTAAGACTGACCCCAGACCATTTACTTCAAGATAAGTGTTTTGGCACAAGGACCTGGTGGTGATGTGGAGGATTCTTGGAATTCGTAAATGTCATCTGAACCCCAAAGGTGTGTTGTTATTTATCTCTCAATATCAAACACATCCGATCATTGTGGTAATATAAACCAGCACTACGCAAGGCTCATAGTTGCTGACCTTCTCATAGAGTAAACAAAAATAATAATAATTACCCAGATTACAAAGAAGACTTGATAACAGCCGGATTATGTCTTAAAAAAACAAAAAACGGAACACGGGACTGGGTGTGGTCCGTGTGAAACAAAACAAAAGTCGTGGCAAGTCTCCTTTCAAAAAAAAAAAAAAAAAAAAAAGAAGAGAAAATGGAAATAGTCTTGAGCTGTGTCTAAATCATATTAAAAAAGAAGAAAGAAGAAGC
This sequence comes from Penaeus japonicus, assembly GCA_017312705.2. NCBI lineage: Eukaryota > Metazoa > Arthropoda > Malacostraca > Decapoda > Penaeidae > Penaeus > Penaeus japonicus. Next base: position 343,481 of record BOPN01000756.1, read on the forward strand.
AATACATGTACATAGATTTCTTAATTCAAAGTACTTGAAAGGGAGACATGTCGGTCAGCGATTTGGAGATGCTGTCAGTAGTATCTTCTTGGCAGGGTATATAATACTAAGTTAATTCACGGTTATTCTTTTGCGATTAAGTAATGCATTTGTGAAAACTGGCATTTTCATATGGAATTGTATGATAACTAATCATTTAATTTATTTAGCTATTTCTTTCTGTTCACAGTAGAGGATCTAGTGACCCATCATATTATTACAACACTTGTACTTGTCTTCTGTAAATAAACATGCGAAAAGCACTAATGATAATAACTTCTCAAGCTAGTCAGTTTTTGCAGATAATTTTCTCCATAAAATGATTATAAGGATATTCTCTAATGAAACGGTAAAGTGGTCTGTTGCAATACACATCTCACAAACTCTGCTAGAACTTAATGCTTAGCCTTTCCTAACTCTGGAAATGGGTGAAATCAGCAAAATCAGGCCGCTTCTCTATCCCCTCTGGACGTTCACCTGTTCTTGCGATCTTATTCTTGTTGCAATTTTATGATAGAAGAATCAAAAACTCTTTTATTTTTAAAGTCTTTATGATAGAAGAATCAAAAACTCTTTTATTTTTAAAGAAATGTGGCAAATATGCAAACAAAAAAAAAGTATTGAATCAAAGTAAAAAAAAAAAAAAAGAATCTCTTCTTTATTCTGCAATATTATATGTTATCAGTGTAATAGAAGCATCATTTCTAAATCACTTTGCTGTTAACTTGTTTTCTTCCTTTTTCTTCTTTTCTCTTTTCTTATATAATGACATTCACTCATTTTCACCTTTTTCTGTTTTTGTTTGTTTTTGTCTATGATTTTTTTTTCTTCTTTCCTTCCATTTGATTGCCAGGGGCTGCAATTATAACTTTCTAAAAAGATATTGATCTGTTCTTGTGTCTGTTTTATGCAACATGCATAGCCTGTCGGTGCAACAGACTCCTATAATTAATGCAGCCCTTAATCAGTTCTTACGTAGTCCACGCCAAACTATTCTCTGTGTCTTTTATTTCATTATTATTATTATTACTATTATTATTATTATTATTATTATTATTATTATTATTATTATTATTACTATCATTATTATCAATAATATTACAGGTCACACCCAAGCATATCTATCCCATCTTCATTCAGTCAGGAATAAACGTCACCAAATTGGACTTTATTTCCATTCCCCCCCCCCCCCCTTTATCCTCCCTCCCCACTCTAGTCTGGCAGCTGAAGCAGACTCCGTATTTTTGTTATTATTATTATTATTATTAATTATTATTATTATTATTATTATTATTATTAAACTGCATCTCCTTGTTTCATAATCGCTAAAGATTTCACTCTTATGCTACCTTCATTGAGGTATACAGTTACCTCTTGTTATTTCACTGCATATTATGAGCCTCTTGCCAAAAAAAAATATGTTTAAAAAATTCTTAAAAAGAAAAAACACACAAAACTAGCACAGCAACTCTTATTTGTAA
>BOPN01000756.1:350000-352500 GCA_017312705.2 Penaeus japonicus
GTATCAATTCTGCACAATGTAATGGACATAACTTTTAAAACGACAAATTTTATGGTTTCACGAGAAAAAACTTTCATGGCGCAAAAGTCAACAAACTTTAAAGAGATTGTTTGAGGCCAGAAGTTCTCAAACATTTAATAAGCATCTCAGCTTAATAATCAAGGGAAAAGCCAATTAAAGTGAATCATAAGAATATAGAAATAATTGTTTAATAAAAATTATTGTTGTGAACCCGCGAGTTCGAGTTTTCGAGCGAGTTTCGAGTCGGCTGTTGCCTCGAGCAGACGTGTGTGTGTTTACGGTCTTGGTACCGGAACGGAATATACATTAGCGACGCAAGATACACATAGACGATGTATTCAGGTGTCATCACTATATAAGGAATCAGACCAAGCTCTATGTAGAGAAACCAAAATAAAAGCTACCGAGAATCGAGGTATGTAGCATGAAGTGCTATAAAAAAAGGGGGCGAGTGATGTTTCGCTTGGCTAGGGCTAATTTCAAATCTAGAGAAAATTAGATTCTTCGATGGGAAGGATTTTGTGGACAAAATATCTCGAAAACAGCAATAGTCCCGCTAATAATCACTGCGTCCCACGATCGCCATGCGTGTTAGTAAATTTAGACAAACCGCATTTCACAAAAGACAATTATATGATGAAACTAAAGTACATTTGTGTCAGTTTTAATGATCAGTATTTATATATTACCCCGCAATTTCCCTGATCTACTTTAAGTCCTCTCCTACTTTGGGGGTCCAGACTGTTTTATCTAATTTGTTCACAAGGTATTAGTGATGCACATGCTCATATGCTGGCTCATGATCGACTGAAAATCAACATGTCTGATATTGTTAGGTGTGATATATATTCAATCTATTGACAGTAACATGTTTGAATTAGCTATACAAAGAACCCTTCCTCGTTCATACAAATATCCTAAACCAGCTGACTTGCAATGATATGCAATGCAAGAATGTGAAAGACAAGCTTGTACCAAACACTAGTCTGAAAGCACATGAACAACAGGCTTCAAATAATTATTCCTTCTCTCATTGAAGTATCTACAAAACTACAGATAAATTACATAGGTTGTATGCAAAATAACATGAACAACAACAACAACAACAAGTGGTAGCAAGATGACAAATTACAAACAAGTTACTGACGTTTGCTAAGCTAGGATGTCAACTTCGATAATCAGGTGATTGTCATTTCAAATAGTCCTCATGCAACGTACATACAGTGGATTCTCAAAATCTCTCTTATTTGCATTCACACTGCCAGATGTATTTTTATATACTTGTAATGAGAAAAAGAACAATAATTCAAAACCCGTTGTTTATTTACGTTCAATCAGACTAGTCTTTGGTATATGGTTGTCTTTATGTTCTTGCTTTGCATAATATCGTTGCAAATCATCATGTCTGGTTTTTATACGTGAATGTGTAAGGACTCTGCATATCTACACATTTGAACTTATTACTGCATTACTATCTTGAACACCTATCACATATGACTAACGATATCAGTGCCAATGTACAACTATTGTGCAATTGCCACACATACCTAAAACTTACAAAATTCAGTGGCTAGATCAGAAAAAATAGACTGTAGCCGCCAATGGTCGTTTCACTACACTAGATATATGCTGTTTTTTTTTTCTTTCGTTCTTTTGTCAAAAGTGGAGGGTAAGTAGAACGAGACAATGAGGCAGAGTGAGAGAGAAGGCATGAAATGTGAGAATAAAAGAGTTCAGAAGTAGGAGAAGAAGGAATGAGAGGGAAGGAGTACAAGCCTCTTGAATGTGCATGTGATAATGAGTAGATGTATACAAAGGGAAAGGAAGATAAAGATATATCGATTGATTGACTGATAGACTTAGCAACAGATACGTACGTACGTAAGTACACGTGTGTGTGTGTGTGTGTGTGTGTGTGTGTGTGTGTGTGTGTGTGTGTGTGTGTGTGTGTGTGTGTGTGTGTGTGTGTGTGTGTGTGTGTGTGTGTGTGTGTGTGTGTGTGTGTGTGTGTGTGTGTGTGTGTGTGTGTGTGTGTGTGTGTGTGTGTGTGTGTGTGTGTGTGTGTGTGTGTGTGTGTGTGTGTGTGTGTGTGTGTGTGTGTGTAGATACTGGGATGGATGGATACATACCTAACTTAGTTTTATTCATTAACTTTGTCACTGGTAACCAATAGAAAAAAAGTCACAGCTCTTGCTTTTCAAGCTATGATGGTGTTTTATTTTATCTTTTTGTTTGATTCGATCGCAAGCGACTCGTAGATGAGTCGTGTAACTCTCCTCCCTTAGAAATATTGTAGACATGTGAAAAATACCTTTTTTCTTTTATTTAGCATTGCTTTATGGGAAAACAATTACGTAATATCGATAGAAAAACATTAAATATCGCAAAATATAGACGACAATCCCAGTAATTTATATTTATGTATGGCAGCTCATCCCCGTGCCCTTTTATTTTAGTAAAGGTTGTGTTTCAGAATACT
>BOPN01000756.1:357500-367500 GCA_017312705.2 Penaeus japonicus
ATACATGTGACTATGAAAAATTATTTGAACATTTAGATGAATTAATGTGATTATCACATGAATGAAAATATACATTTTTCATCCTAAATTGGGCAAACTTAGATATTATAAATAAAACACAGGAATTCTTTATTCAACAAAATATATTACATGGACCTTTTGTCAAAGTGTAGAAATTAACAAAATTCTATGCTATATTAGGGAATTGATGATGATTACACTTGTTCACTCGGAAGACTGACAAGATTATCGACTGAAACAACTTGTATGTCAGTGTTGTTAATAAGGCACTTTACACTCATGGCGTGGTAGTTAGGGTGAACTTAAATTATGCAGATAGAGAGATTGAATTTTATCTATGAGAAAAACTTTTTGTCTTCTGAAAATGAATATGTTCATTTCAAAAATATTTTAACCCAATACCGCCGGCCACAGACGGCGATTATGTAATATGATAGCGCAGGTGCCGTCATACGCCGTCGATGATATAATTGATTTAGGCCTATGCGTTCGAGAGCCCTGGCATTGAAGCCATAAAAGACGAAACAGCCCGGTGGGAATGGGTTAATGAACTTTTCCACATTATCCCTTTCTTTTTCAAAATTTTATGGTATGCAAAAGTACATTCCTGCTAACTACATCTGCATTAAAAAGCCAGTAACAACATTTTGTCTCCTTTGATCAGTATAACAAAAGTAACATGTACTTTTTTAACTGAATGCAATGTATATATACACCCCACATCATATCTTCAAAATCTTTTACAAATTCTTGGAATAAAAACATTAACTGTCTTTTACAACAAATAATTATGAAATGTATAACATGGGAAAGATAACCACATAAAATAATCAAGCAATTATTTGTCCCTAAAAGATTTTGGCGATTAAACCACTGATGCTGGAAGCTCTACTGTCCACTATGATTTTTTTTTTTTTTATTTATAATGATGGTTCTACATGTGCTTAGCCACCAAGGAGTCAATTACTAGGCTACCTGACCTCCTTGACTTTTTGGGAAAAAAGGTGTTGATTTTTCACTTGTACTATTTTTATATTATATTTTTATATTATATTCTTATATTATATTTTTATATAGTATATTCACTCATAACATAATAATAGTAAGAGAAGCAGAAACTCATCTCCCTAAAAAATTCAGGAAAGGAGTAAACAAGTAATATTAGGAGGGCTTAGGAACTGTCTCCTTGGTACCTGAGTGCTTGTGGAGCCATGTGTAAATCAAACTAAAACCATAGTGGACACAGGACATTCTCAGTGTCAATGGGTGATTGGAAGAATCACCATAGCAATCAGCTAACAGCAATCAAACAGCATGGGAGCTAAGCAAGCAATTTAAAGACAACAATTAACTTGTAGAACAATTCTTTTAAAATAATACATAAATTGAAAATGTAATATGTAATATTGTGTATTTGCAAAAATCAAATTTTCCTTAAAAACAACATAAAAAAAAGACTCGTACAATACATATCCTTTCCAAATGCAAAATACTTTGTATTACAAATGATATAAACTCAGGCCTGTACAAACTAAGTATTTCAAACACTGAATATTAGCATTCTCTATGCATGCAGGACATACCATCACATAATATGGTTGATGCCAGGTACATCACATTTCCTCCCACTTTCCTTTACAAACATTGTTTCTATGTAGGAGTTAAAAAAAAAGGCATCATATCATCTATCACTGTATTCCTCATGCCACATCATAAGTCATCAGCATCAGAGTACTGCACTCCCTTACGGCGAGATAAGGAACGTCTGCCTCTCGAAACTCTGCGGACTACTCTCTCCCCTCCTGCTGGGCTGGTGTAGCTCTGAAAAGGTCAATGCAAGGCTGGGAGTTAATACATCTTCTTGTATCATAACCTTCACAGAAGGTTAGCTTAGCAATATATTCTGTAGAAAACCAATGATGAATTTACAGTTTTTTATCCTTATTCAAGGAGAACTGTTATCTTGGCCACTACATAAACAAATGATAATGATCTTTTGGAACTGTTATACTTGGCATGATGTACACAGGGTTGTACAACTCCACAAGTTTTTTTGTGAAGTTGTATCACAGTATTTCTGCTCATTTTACTGTACCGAATGTTGGTTGACAAACCATTCATTATGCAGCTATTTGAATAAGAATCTGAATGGGAATCACTTGTTATATAGCAAGTCACTTTGGATAAAACAAGCATCTTTATTGTCATAATTTATCATCCTCTACTTTAAATTATCAAATTCCTTGAACCTTTCAAAAAGATTAATTTGATATATTCACAATATCTTAACTCTATCTTTATTGTACTAAGATAAATATGTTTGGGGGATTTAACTATTTAATCAATACTAAGAATTTTCTGAACCTATATATCATAAATCTGAAACTCATATTTCCTTTGCACAGATATAAATTAATAAAAGGTATAGTATTTAGTGTTTCATATAAGGCTAATTAGGTCTGCATCTTGTGCACTGCAAAATCAATTCCATTACTATGAAGATCAATAATCTATTCATTTTGGGTCCATCCTTAACTCAAGTCATATGAATATTTCACTGTGGTCAAATGATGTCCTATCATGTTATGATCTTCCCCTCTAAATACAAATTTTACATGTTACATATGTATATACTTATTGCACTTATATTTATGTAGACTCTTTGTTCTTGTCTTGTCAAAAAAAAATACAAAATACAAAAAACACCTCTAGGCATCCCATAGAATTAAGCGGGTGTAACACGCTCTGAGAGGCGCAGTGCAGCATCGCACTGGGAGAGATCTCGCATGTTGAAGTTGCATGCCCTTGTTATCTTCATGGAGGGAGCAGCATTAGGTAAATAATTGTGAAAGGGTTAAGGTAGGGTCCCACAAATCAAATAAATGCAAATGATTACCTGGTTAAGATTGAAGTCATCTAAGTCTGAGTCATCTGCTGTTGGAGCAGCTTGGCTTGAGACATTCTGGCTGAATAATGGCCTTTTTCTTGAAACTTTACAACACTCTGCAAATAATCTTAACATTAGACAAAGCTGTGTCCACAGTAAAACATATATAATGTTCATAATGGTTTAGTAATATCAAAAGCAAATTCCATACAAATAATAAATCAATGTAAATTTTAAAGATTAGTAATGACATGACAATATTACACTTTGAGTAAATCTAATGTTTTTGTGTTTAAGAATTCCTGAATGTTTTGTCAATGTGATTTGGGTGGAATGCCTTACCACTGTTTTCCTTTCCACAGTTAGCTTTGCCACAGCCCTTTGATGGTTTCACAGATTTTCCTTCTAATTTCTTTGACTTTTCTGTTGACTTAGGTAACTGCTCTTTTGGTGGTGTTACCCTTTTCCTCTGATATGCTGAATAACTGCTAAATATTGGTGCTAACCGAACGTTTGAGGATTTCTTCAGAACATTAGGTTTTTCATTTTTTTCCTCATTCTGTTTGCTTTTTTCTGGTGAAGTATTAGCAAAAAGGTCCTCATCTGAGTCAAACATCTGTGGTGAAGAACTTCTCTCATGTGAGGATGATGCTGATGCCCCCACCTTGCTTCCACCATTGACGATTTCCTGTCCAAGGTTCCTCTTTGAGTGTGACCCTGTTTCTCTAATGTCAGACTGCACTGAGGAAGAATTTGCTTTTGATCTGATCTCAGTCTCTAGCAGCTCTTTGAGGGGGGATACATGAACTTTACTTTTTGGATCAATATACTGAAACTCATACACTTCATGGTCTGCTGTTGAGGAACTCTCTTCCTTTGGTTCTCCATCGCTCTGGATATGGCTACTATTCGCCTCTGAACTTGGCAAAAAAAATGATTTCCTTCTTTTGGGAGGATTAGCTGTAGCATCATTAGCTGAATGTGGCACCTGAGACACATTCCAAAATGGAGTCTCCTTGGAAGAACTATTAATGGTTAATGCACTAGCACTGTCCTTCTTGTCAGATGATTCAGATGAGGGAAGATTTGAGCTTTTTGGGTCTGACACCTGAGTTGAGGTGATAAGCAATCTACTGGGTGGAATGACCAAGTCACCCGGTGTAGAGCACAAATCGTCATCAAGATCAACTTCGTTGCGACCTCCAACTATTGTTGAACTAAACTGTGATGATAATATAATGCCCGTATCATTTCTAACACTTGTATCATGAGCAGCTGTGGTGTTCTGAGTTGAATCTAAACCATCTACAAGTAAGGACAAAGCTCCTGCTGTTGTTGATGCACTGGCCTCAGAGATTAGCAATGTCTTGGCTGTCTGAAATTTGCTAGACATCCCACACACTGAATCCTCCCCAACTGGATTCTCCTCTTTCACTGATGTTTGAGTCTCCGTGCTGTAAACAAATAATTAGTGAAAATCAAATCACACGCACTCAAGTTAAGTGATTAGTTATCAAGCATCAATAACCATGACAAACATATTAATATTCCTACAATGATCCACAGACAAATCTTCCAAAAGGTTAAAAAAAAAGAAAAAAAAAAAGGGAGGGGGGGGAGAACATCACCAAAAAACAAAAGCACACAAACAAACAAAAAAAAATAACATACCTTTCAGGTTTCCTTGGAGGATTAGCAGTCATATTTGCCGCAAACTGATTGAGGCTGGAGAGCGCCATGGCATAACTGGGATGATGCATGATCTTACTGCGCACCCACTTGGAGAGTCCCTTCGTATACTTGTTCTGCTGGACCCCACTGCTCAGGCTGCCTCTTTGATACCTTTCGTCAACAAGAATCAGGGCACCCCAGTCGTAGCGGTGACGTAAGCACCGCCCAAGAGCCTGATTTATTGCTCTACAATGCAAGAAAACAATGCAAGGAAATTGTAGTCATATTTCTATTGAGAAACTTCTATTGACCTACATGGAACCTCAAGTAACAATATAATAAGAATGAAACAGGTAGCATAAATAATCATAAATAGTTGTTACATATTCAAAGTCAAAACTACTACAGGAACAAGAAGGAATCATCCAAGACTTATAGCATACATAGAGTGGACAATCAGAGTTTCCAACTCATCTCAAAGACTCATCTACTATATCCATAATAAATAACACAGTAAAGACCTTACCTATATGCCTGGATTTCATACCAATCCCCGCCAGAAAGAAGACCTCGAGTACGACAGTGGCTATTATTGTACTGCCTCTTAAGATCAACTTGTATGTCCTTCACACTTGGAAAGGGAATTCCAACCTACAGAAAAAAAGGTTAAAATCTATCTTCTTGTACTAACAAATTCCAAATCAAATATTATCTCAATGTGATTATGGTGGAATAATAGTCTCCTCTTCACTGGTAAATGTCATTTTATGCAGAGAGACAGTAGTGAGGACATGAATGTTTTGCTTTAAAAAATTTTAATCTTGTATTCAGGTTACAATTTTCAAAAAGTGTGCATTTTCATAATAAAGTCACATTTTTTCTCACTTGAATGAGAAAAATATACAAAAATAAAAGACTATGATAATCAGATATGTCCTACTTATGTTTTTCAAAATATTATGAGACTAGTCCTGTCTTTATTGATCAAAAATTACAACCTAGAAAACTGAAATCTTTTTATTTTTTTAAATTAAAATCTTTATATTTTTTAAAAATTATTTTCTGGGGAGTTCTCTCATTTGGGTATCCCCCAAAAAAAGTAACGAAAAAAAAAGAAACCATAATGTTAACACAATCTATAAAGACATTTTTTTATCATTGATCTTTCTGTTTCTCCTAAAAAGCAATCCATATACCTTCCTTAATATATCTCAGCTTAACTTCCAGTATATAAGAGAAGCTCAGGAACACTACACACACACATGCATAAAATGTTAGTTACTTAGTATTTAATTTTCATTATCTATTTTTGCTTCCCTGAATTAAAGTTTAAAAAAAGGAAGAAATTATGTGATCTGCATCATACTGCATTCACGATACATCTCTTCCTAGACCACTTACAGCTATAACCGCACGAGCATTATCGTCGGTGAAGTCCAGGCCTTCACTAACTTTCCCTCGACACACTGCCATGAAAAACGCTCCAGTCACTTCACTCTCATGATCTTCCCTGGTGAAAGAAGATATACAATTAAATCCAAAATGAGATGCAATTTTAAATGAAAGGATGTTTGTTCTTATTAAATATATAAGAGCATTTAAGTATTCTGAGAAAATATATAAGAGCATTTTAGTATCCTGAGAAAACAATGCAATTTAGTGTAAAAAAGGGTTGAAACCCATAACCCTCATTACAATGCAATTTAAACACAAGCACAAATAGATACCCAGTTCGTCGTATGGTGTCATAGAAGAGTTTCATTGTCTCTTCAAATTCCTCCCCGTTGCGAGGCTCACACATACTGATCTTTACTTTGTTCAGTTCCTCCCAAACCCCTGTAATCTGCCATCTGTTGGGGAGGGAAAAGAAGAAAGGAATATGATATGTTATTAAATGGTAAGGGAGAAGATGCAAAAAGATTTAAAAGTAATGTTTTTCTGTTCAAAGACTATGATAATTTCTCTAATGATTAAAGTCTAAGACAGTTTTTATAATACTCTTACAATAACACAAAAGACATGGTATAACCAAAACTTGGATTTCCTATCAAATCAAAATAATGTCATTAATGATTTATAATAGAAAACGAAAACAATAATATACAACAAAATAAAATCTGACCACAGCTCATGTCACATCATCACTCTACCTATCAAGGAGTTTGTTGAGCAGGGCATAGGAGGGTAGAAAGCACAAGACCCCTCTGGGAACGGCACGACACACGTCCAGCACCAGCTTCCCTAACTCGTCTTGGAATCCCCAGGTCTCTGTGTGCCGGTATGTAGCTTGTAGCATCTGGTCTGTTGGTCCTTTTCCAATAGTGCCGACCCATACCTGTAGCAAGTTAAACTGAATTAAATGACTGAGTTCTGATAAACCATAGAGCAAGAAAATAAAGGACTGTTTTATTGTGTTGCCATTGGAATTGTATTGTCTGTTATATCTCTACACAAGCTTTAAGCTCTAATATAGCAAAAAGAAACAGTAAATACCAAATTCCTGCCAAATCATTATTGTTATAACCTAAAACAAAATCTGACTCTCAATAATAGTACCTGATTCTTATCGATGACATGATTAGCTTCAAGCTGAATCTTGAAAGGGACCCCCAACTCTGACTGAAACGAGCTCATGGGAGACAGGGTGCCGGAGGTCAAGATGATGCAACGCACTTTTTCGCCGACTGAACCAAATGCCACGCCAGGGTTGAGGCACCAGAAGTTGATGGAGAATGCCCAGGCTACAGTGGCTCTCTTGCCTAGCCATCCTGATGCATTCTGGACATAAGATGGAAGCAGAAAGAATGAAGCAAAATCTAGAAATGATTTGATTATACGGAGGTATATGGTCTTCTAATGAAAACTTGTGATGTTTAAGACAATATTTTAATCAAACAAAAACAGCTTCTTTTGATTGAGAAATAAAATAAAAGTAAAAGAGGATGTTAATCAAACAAAAACAGCTTCTTTTGATTGAGAAAAAAAATAAAAGTAAAAGAGGAAGAAAGTAATATTGGTTCAAATAATAAATTTTCAAAATACTTGTATCAATTGATACAACAAAATGTCTGCTTACAGGAGTCCTTTTCCTGGTCTGAGACTTCACGATGGCAATGCGGTAGTCGTCTCTGTACTTCATGTTGTCCATGAACAGAAACTCGTACATGAGGAAGAGGCTCTTCAGCAACATGGTCGTGCTGGAGCTGATGCGAGGGTTCATGTCCTCGGGATCTTGGTCGTCTGTCACTACTCTCAGGCATTGCTGAAGGAAAATGAGAAAATTAGTTGACTCAAATAATGCAGTATAGTGATGTATTGGAAGAAATTTCAATAAGGACCATTGCAAGAAAAGGAAAGAAAAGAAACGAAAGTCAAAATTAGTTCTGGCATTTAAATTTTTAAAATTGTGCAGTCATTCATATATTTCTTTATAGTACAAAAATCAGGGAGAAATTAAAGTGAAGTGTTCATAAGTAACTTTTATAAAAAATCAATTGACTGAAACTCTTAAACTTACCTTTAATTCACTTATCTTGTCCCTTCCAATGCCAAGCATATCTAAGCTGGCTATCATTTCTGTGCCAGTGAAGATCTTGCCAGATCTGTCAAACTCTGAGTAGTCAGTTAATTTGTCAGAGTTTTGGTCCACCCAGCCGCTTAGTGCACTCAGCATGCCTGCCTATGGGGTAAATATAATGATATATTTGTGGTAAGGATCGCATGTTATAAGGCTATGCACAAAGAGTACATATTTCCCTATACATCTATATACCTATCGAGGCAGATTTATACAAACACATACAAACTGTACATTCATTCATTTCTCTCTCTCCCTCTCCCTCCCCTCACACCCAAGTACATATCTAAATAACATGTATATGCCCATGATTTATTTGTATTTCCTATACAAAACATGTCCACGCGAGCACATAACAATCTCCCACCCACACTTCCACCCCAGAGAGGTGCTCCCCCAGCAACCCCTCGAACAAGTCTTCAGAGAGGGACACCTACCAGCCTGAAGCACTCTTCTTCGTTGACTTTGAGCGACACGAGCTTCTCCAGGTCGTTCCTCGCCTCCAGAATGTCGTCCTGCGAGAGGGTGCACGAGGCCGCATCCCTGGCACTGTCCTCGATGTTGTGTGCCTCGTCCAGGATGATCACCTGCTCCGTCAGGTTGATCTCCATCTGGTGAGCGAAGGGCAGAGGGTCAGCTGGCTCTACTAGGATGTGTCTTTGGGATAAGACTTTTCGGTCGTTATGGTTCGTTATCGTCTGTAGAGGTGGAGTGTGAAATGCACGGCGAGTATTTTGATGTTTCGTTTGTGTGTGTGTGTGTGTGTGTGTGTGTGTGTGTGTGTGTGTGTGTGTGTGTGTGTGTGTGTGTGTGTGTGTGTGTGTGTGTGTGTGTGTGTGAGAGTTAGTTAGTGTAAGTGTGCATGAGTGTGTGTAAATGTGTGTAAGTGTGTGTGTGAGTGTGTGTAAATGTGTGTGTATGTGTGTAAGTGTGTAAGTGTGTATGCGAGCGTGTGCATGTGAGTGTGAGTGTGCGTGTGCGTATGACTGTGTGTGAGTGTACAAGCGCGTTAGAGTGTGAAGGCGTTATCGTGCATACACGGCTCGAACTTGCAACGGGGTGGTTCCAGCACCTCTCCCGGGCGCCACTCACCGCTTCCCTGATGAGGGGGTCGATGAGGTAGTTGTAGGGGCAGAAGACGATGTCGGCCGTCTCGACGAGCGAGCGCGCCGCGTAGTAGGGGCACGCCTTGATCCTCTTCCCGAGGCGCACCAGGTCCTCGATGTCCCACGCCGTGTCCAGCCCGAAGTGCGCCAGCTGCTCGTGCCGCTTGATCCTGGCCGCGCCGTGGTTGAAGCGGCAGCCCTCGCCCTGGGGAAGGAGGAGGAGGAGGAGCGGGGAATCAGAAATGGGGAGTGGGGGACTGCATGAGGAAGGGGGGCCCCATGGTAGGGATTAATTAAAGGGACAGGAAGACACTCCTCTGGGGGCGGAGGATAATTCCTTCATGAAAGGGGCGGGCAAGTAAAAACCCAATCCCGGTAAAATGGTAATATAAAGTGCGAATATATCTGTAGCCTTAAGGTATTCAGTTCTCAATTGCTTGCCTAACTCGCGACAAGACCCGGGGAATTTTGGAGGAAAACAGAAAAATCCAGACCTTGAAAGCAGAAAAATGCAAAAAAAAAGTCTATAAATGTCCAAAATACATATTCATTATCACATCTTCCACCTACGGAATAGAACTAAGTACATATATAATTAAAATAAACCATCTCATCACATTCAAAACAACAAAATCAAAACGCACTCAAGGTTTACTACCATTAAAACAACTCGATAACTAGATCAACCATATGATCCGTATGTGAAATAAATAAACAAACAGATTAACAAATAAATAA
>BOPN01000756.1:372500-382500 GCA_017312705.2 Penaeus japonicus
TCGGGTGGATGCAAGTGTGCTCGCGGGAACTCAGCACCACCGTCCTGAGGGAGAGGGAGAAGGGGGGGGGGGTGATTTAATATCCTTCGGTTAGCAGATTTTTGATTGAATATTATAAGGTCTGTTCCCAGGTGGACTAAATCCTTTGTTTAAGATGTAAAGGTACGGGGCATATTATTTCACTAATATGTAAGGATATAGTCAGCGGGAAAGTATATCCTTTGACTAATATATGAGGATATACTCGCCCGAAGAGTATATCCTTTATGTAATATCTAATGAAGATATACTTATTGGTAGAGCATATTCTTAATCTGATAGATGAGGATATACTTGTCGGTGTAGCATATTTTCTATTTACTATACGAGGGTATACTATTGAGTGGAGCATATCTTTCTTTGAATATATGTAGACATACTCACCATAGGAACATAATTTGCTGTGATAATGAGCCAAAGTACACTGTAACAAACTCCTTTATGCATTAAAAAAATAATAATAATGATAATACCGGTTCATGAATTTTTGTTATCATTATGAATCGTTTGCGGTTGTAAATTTTAGAAAGTAATTTCATCAAATGGGATAACCTCGACCTCTAAATCAGAAAAAAGACAAACCATTTATTGATACAATTGGAAGAGAAAAATGAAGGAAGAAAAATGACCAACAGAAATTGATAGCAACATTTTTGCAGCATTTTCATCTCCTAAAATCAGTACGTGTTTCCATCATTAAAGAAATGTGTAATCTTAATTCACAACAAACACGGATAAACACACACACACATACACACAAACACCCACGCGAGTGAGTCAGCTGGTACGAAACAGTGTGGATGAACACTAACATGTGAACGCTCGTTGTGCGCCCAAAGCTGTATTTGGGGCTCCCGCTGTGTGAGCCCACTTCACGCTGTTCGCCTCCTCCCAGGTCGCTTCCATACATCTTAAACCGTCAACTCTCAACTCTTGCCTCACGATCCACCCGTTAATAGCATAAGAGAGCTATTGGAAAATACTAAACAAACGGCTTTCACACGACGAACGTGAGCTTCTGTCTCGACCTTCACAGAAAAACGAAGATGCACCAGGAGAAAACGGGAAGGCGCTTCTCACAAGGGTGAATATGCTATACGGCGGAAATCAATAAAAAATGCAACATGAAAGCGGGATAAAACAAACGAACAGACGCGTGGAGGCTCGCACGCCAAACGTGTCGAGTTAACTATATGTACAGCCATGGTCTCACGTGTGAATACCGGTCGTAGCATCACACCACCACGCCTTACTCAACGCTCTGTCTGTTACAACGCACTCACTACTTTTTAAAACACATGGTATCTAATAAGAAAAAAAAGATACGGAACCTCTGCCTAGGCACTACACTGGCCGTCAAAATAATTCGCATTTTTTTCTGTATGGCATTTCGCTGGAGTGAGAGCGATGATTGCGTCATCGGAATACCCGCTGTGGGCTGACTTGTCTGTAATATTCCAAAGGTTGAGCGAGGGCGGGTCTCGACGTCTGCCGGGGAGGAAGACGAAGGGGGAGGAGGAGGTGATGGAGGAAGAGGAGGAGGAATAAAGGAGAATGAGAAGAAGAAGAGGAGGAGGGAAGGTGATAGGGGAAAGAAAGAAAGAAGAAAAAAGAAAAGAAAAAAGAAAAAGGGAGAAGGAGAAGACATGACAATGAAGTGAAGAACAATAATAACAAACCAAAAAAACAACAGAGGGGTTACCCTTGCTAGCGCGGGTCCTGATGGCGTCACGATAGAGCTTAGCATGATTTGTATCTAACACTTGGCTGTGTGATTCGCCTCGCTGATCACAAACGCCGCCTCGCCCGTCAGCTGACTTGACTCGCTTCTCCTCCATGACTCGTGCGCCGCGCTTCCTTTGCAGGAGGTGTGAGTGCTGCGGCTTTGCATGGCAGGTTAGTCGTGGTTATCCTCTATGGTCTATGCAACAGGGTTTCCTTCTGAAGAATGTGAGTTTCGCGGCTCTGCATGGCATGTGAGTCGTGGTCCTTCTGCATGAATGCGTTGTAGTGGCGCGGCCGTAGAAGTTCCCTTTCTTCCTGATTCAGCATTCCAGGTTCTTATGTATGTGGGGTATGGCTTTTGGATCTTCCGTGAACTATTTATACAAGGCTTTTAGGCGCAGTTTCTATGCCTATTCATAAATAAATATTTTTTTTCCAAAATCAAAATCAGTATTGTTCCATATGCGTGTCAGAGTTTTCTCTTGCATGACCTATGAGGGCAATGGTACTATTTTGTTTTTTTTTCATGACTATTTGGGTACAAGTATAGTTCTTGATGACTTTGTCTTGGTCATGTATACCCCAATACCCATATGCATGATATCTAGCTATATAAATCTTTTTAGCAATAATTACAGGGCAGATCCTTCTAAAATAATTAGTGTGGCAAGATATCACAATCTGTCAATGGAATTTGACTCCACGAAACAACCAAAATGTAAGCTTAATTGTTCTGCAAAATGTGATGAAATCGACTATTGCTAATGTTAAAGAGAATTTACCTAATTATTGTTAACTTCTCTCCTCCTTCTCTTCTCTCATTTATTTTCTCTCTCTCCATCTCTCATTTATCTGATACTCGAAGGAACACAACCATGCCATAGGCAAGACTATCATCCCAAAATGTGCGTGGCAAGACGGGGCAACCTAGGCACAAAAAGTCACGACCTTTAAACTAGTCAGAAGAGTTTCCTTGACACAAACACAACCTCCCTTGCAATGAACATAACACTTAATCCCCTTTCCTTCGCCACCCATAAACAAATACCCCCTTTTTCACTGGCAGCAGAACTAGTTAGGAGCTTGGCCAACAGATGGCGTGAGCTGTAGGTCGAGAGGTGTTGAAGTGTGGCTAGAGGGAACGCTCTCAACCCAACAGAGGGCGAGGAGGTGTGTGTGTGGCGGGGGGGGGGTCATAGGGAGAGGTGGTAAGGTGGGAGGGGGAGGGAGACCGGGTTGAACGGCGTGTAGGGGCGAGCTCGATGGTGTGATGTGGCTCGAGTGGAGAGCGACTTCGAGTGTATTTACATTATGTGAAAGAATATAGCTTAATATATGAATATGAACATGAATAAACATACATACATACATACATACAAACACACACACACATATGTATATATATATATATATGTGTGTGTGTGTGTGTGTGTGTGCATATGCACGTGCGCGTGCGCATATGCGTATTCGGTGTGTACACATACGTGTGCGTGTGTATGTGGTACACAAAAAAATCAAGACCTCTTTTTCGTCTCCCGAAGGCCGAGGAGTTTTTCGGCGGGCGCGCTTTGGTTCGTGCCCTATCCGCAAATCGCCCCCACGGCAACAAAGGACCTGAATGCTTTCACGGGATCATTCATAAGACGATAAATACTGACACCTAGGAAGGCAGAAGTTAAAAAGTGAAAGAGCGAGAGGATGGGCGAGATAGGGTGGTGAAGAAAAGATGGGAGAGGAGGTAGGGGAAAAAAGAGAGAGAGAGAGAGAGAAAAGAGAGAGAGGTAGAGAGAGGCAGAGAGAGAGAGAGAGAGAGAGAGAGAGAGAGAGAGAGAGAGAGAGAGAGAGAGAGAGAGAGAGAGAGAGAGAGAGAGAGAGAGAGAGAGAGAGAGAGAGAGAGAGAGAGAGAGAGAGAGAGAGAGAGAGAGAGAGAGAGAGAGAGAGAGAGAGAGAGAGAGAGAGAGAGAGAGAGAGAGAGAGAGAGAGAGAGAGAGAGAGAGAGAGAGAGCGAGAGAGAGAGAGAGGGAAAGAGAAAGAGAGAGAGAGAGAGAGAGAGAGAGAGAGAGAGAGAGAGAGAGAGAGAGAGAGAGAGAGAGAGAGAGAGAGAGAGAGAGAGAGAGAGAGAGAGAGAGAGAGAGAGAGAGAGAGAGAGAGAGAGAGAGAGGCAGAGAGAGAGAGAGAGAGAGAGAGAGAGAGAGAGAGAGAGAGAGAGAGAGAGAGAGAGAGAGAGAGAGAGAGAGAGAGAGAGAGAGAGAGAGAGAGAGAGAGAGAGAGAGAGAGAGAGAGAGAGAGAGAGAGGGAAAGAGAGAGAGAGAGAGGGAAAGAGAAAGAGAAAGAGAAAGAGAGAAAGAGAGGCAGAGAGAGAGAGAGAGAAAGAGAGATAAGGAAAGAGAGACAGAGAGAGTGGGAGAGAAACTCCCTGTAGCCACGCATACAAAGACTCTAATGAAAATACGCTTCCGCTGATTCCCCTACAATTTCTCTATCCCGCTCTTTATTCTCCCTCTCTATGTGCGTATGTGTCAAAAGTTCCGTCTGCTATCATTTTTGCATGACCTTTTTTTGTTCTTTTGTCTCATCCTCTAGAGGATACATTAACACAGAGAATATAATCAACACTTTTTTTCGCGAATATCCACGTATTTCCTCAAAATCTGCAGAAAAAAGTCAATTATCACAGCCGGTAAAATCACGCATACATATACATATAGATATATGCCCCCTCCCCACCTCTCTCTCTCTCTCTCTCTCTCTCTCTCTCTCTCTCTCTCTCTCTCTCTCTCTCTCTCTCCACACACACACACACGCACACACACAAAATAAATCTATATGTGGCTTTATACCACCAGCATACGTACGAACTAATTCATTAATGGATGCATAGAGATGCAAACATATATTCGGTTGTATTCACGAATCTTCCAATTCGCTAATGGCTGAGGGTATAAAATAAATGTCAAAAATGTGAGCTGATGTTGTTGACGGGGATTTAACTTTTTTTTATATAAAATCATCATCATAATCATTTTTGTAACTAATAACAATAAAAAAATAAGAATAACAACAACAACGGTAGGGGGTGGGAGATAGATAGATAGATAGATAGATAGAGAGGAGAGAGAGAATACGCAAAATTGAGAAAGAAAGAGAGAAAAAGAGAGATAGAGAAAATAAAGAGAGAGGGAGGGAGGGGGGGAGGGAGGGAGAAAGAGAGAAAGGCAGAGAGAGAGAGAGAGAGAGAGAGAGAGAGAGAGAGAGAGAGAGAGAGAGAGAGAGAGAGAGAGAGAGAGAGAGAGAGAGAGAGAGAGAGAGAGAGAGAGAGAGAGAGAGAGAGAGAGAGAGAGAGAGAGAGAGAGAGAGAGAGAGAGAGAGAGAGAGAGAGAGAGAAAGAGAGAGAGAGGGAGAGAGAGAAATAAATAAATAAAAAGAGCGTTCCACAGGAGAGGAGTAGAATGGTTAGTGCGCCCATTTGACCATCTCAGCGGCCCATCGCGGGCGTGGGCGGACAGGCGCCCAAAGCCTCCGTGCCGCCCCAAGACAAAAGCTCGGGCGGGGGGAACATGAGCCGACACAATTTAGTGGCATTTGAAGGCAATCAGCTGCTTGTTAGGCGCGGGCGGGGGCTCCAGGTCTGGCGGGCTTGGTCGACAAGGGCCCCCGTCCGCCGGCTTCCCTAACTGAAGCTTCTCCTTATCGCTGTATCACCACGCTCATAAAGATCATTTTGTCATTATCGCTCAGCGTCGAACTCCGCCTCTACGTGTGCGGAATGAGGCGCGCGTCCGCGAAGGTCGAGAGTCCCACAGGTAGAGGCGTGCGCGTGAGCCTTGCGGACCGGCGAGCGTCGAGGCGCGGATAGACCGCCTTCGTAAATTATGTCCGCGTGTTTCGTCCGTCTTGCTGACCGCTGGCACTCGTTGACCCTTGCGCTGCGCCCGCGTAGGGGGGAAAGTCGCGCGCCGCCCGCCTCGCCTCCGCAGAGAGTGATAAAGCGGGCCATACGAAATGTGAGTGTCGGCAAGGGTTAGATGTGGCCAGATGTATGGATGGACGGCCCGACACGTGTTCGGGCCGCACAGCCATACCCACACTTGTATCCGCCGATTGAAACCCGTGTTCCGAGTCTGTCACTCTGGCTGCCGAGCAGAAGTGCGCTCCGTGGAACTGTCCTCCGATCAGCCGAGTAGCGATGGAGGTCCGGCGTCCCTCTTCGACCACTCGCAATCGCGCGAGGACGCCGCGACCCGAACCCAGGCGCGATTCACGGGTCGTCTCCGGTTACAAAAGATGAACGCCCATCATTTTCCTTTGATGCTCACATTATTTAAAGAAAAAAAGGGAAGGAAATCCTGTAAGGCGTTTGTAGCGTGCAGTTGGTGGCGGGGTTAGGGATGGAGTGGGACGGTGAAGAGGGAAGGGGGGGGGGGGGGGAGAGAGAGAGAGAGAGAGAGAGAGAGAGAGAGAGAGAGAGAGAGAGAGAGTGAGAGAGGGGATAGAAGAGATGAAGGGAGGAGAGAATAGGGAGGAGGTATGAGGGAGTGGGAAGGAGGAGGCAGGAGGAGGAGGAGGAGAGGGAGAGAGAGAGAGAGAGAGAGAGAGATCGGGAGATGGAATGGAAGAGGGAGGGAGGGAGGCGGGCAACCCATCAGTTTGTTTACCTAACCTCTGACCTGTAATCTCCATAACATTACCGCCGACACCCACACGCAGCGGGGGGGAGCGCCCATGCGGACCCAGGCGGTAAGGATGGAAAGGATTCTGGTCGAGAGAGAGAGAGAGAGAGAAAAAAAAAAAAAATGAAGGAACAGGGAGATGGATGGGGGTGGAATGGACGGGGGAGGGGGGAGGAGGGAGAGGGAGAGCGGGGAGGGGGGAGGAGGGGGAGGAAGAGCGGAGGAGGAGGAGGTGGAGGATGAGAGAGGAGCGAATCAGTGAGTGAGTGTGTGAGGAAGTGAGAGAGAGGGAGGGAAGGAGAGATGAGGTGATATGCATGTATGTATGAATGACTAAGAATGAGAGAGGGAGAGGGAGGGAGGGAGGGAGGGAGGGAGGGAGGGAGGGAGGGAGGGAGGGAGAGAGAGAGAGAGAGAGAGAGAGAGAGAGAGAGAGAGAGAGAGAGAGAGAGAGAGAGAGAGAGAGAGATAGAGAGAGAGAAGAAAAAAAATCCAATTCAATTCCAGTGGAACAAGAAGAAATCCCAGATCAGCTTTCGATAAACTGAAGTCCAGACAGGAAAGGAAGAGAAAGCAAAATAAAAATGGAAATGGAAGCCAAGTGGCGATAAAGAGGCAAAGGAAGGAGGGAAGGAGAGAGACAGAAGAAGAACCGGGTCGAGAAAGGGGGAATTAAAAAAAAAGTATAATGACGAAGGGAGATACATCCTTGACTTTGACAAGCGAACGGATTGAGAACTGTCACAATAAATTGCTGACTCACGTAATAGGGCACCTAGAGAGAACTTGCAATGATAAGTGCTAGCACTCAGAATACCCCCCCCCCCCCCCTAACCACTCTGCAACATATTCGCCTCGCAAAGTGTTCTACCCTCTCCACCCAACCCCCTCTGCATATACTCGGCTTGCAAGAAATACCCTAGTCCTCCCATCCCTTTGCCATACCTGGCCAGCAGTACTGTACTTTCCCCCCCTACTCCGCATTGCAACACACTCGCCCCTCATGTAGAATTCCTACCCCCCCAACCCACATTGCAACATACCCGTCTTGCAAGAAAGGTTCTACCTCCCCCACCCAATTTACTCCTTATATACTCCCCGCCTCGCAAGCAGTATACAAACCCTCCCCTCCCCCTACCCCTACCCCATCTTCAACTCTGCAACATACTCTCCTAGCAAGCAATGCCTATTCCTCTCCTCCCATCCTACAGAGTACCATATCCGCTTCGCAAATGATGATCAACACACACACACACACACACACACACACACACACACAAACACCCTTCTCCAGTGGCGTCGGTGTTCAACTGTTCTATCGTCACGCTTTCGGGATACGCGGATGTTTGGTTTATCCTTACGGCGATCGACGAGGCATGTGGACCTTTTCATGAGGGTAGGTCATCATCAGGAAAGTGTACACCAACTCGTGCACTGATATATAAATAATTAAAAGAACAATCATCGTCAGCATAAGCATCATCACCATAATAATAATAACAACAATAATAAAAACAACGATAACTAAAAATAAAATAACATTAACAGGACAACTAGTAACGATATCATAAACAATAAAAATACCATACAATGTAACAAGGATAATAAGAGCAACAATTTGATGCAAGAAAATGACGAGAAAAAAAGCTACCGAAGAAATATGCCAAACAAAAGAAGTGGCCATGCATAAAAAACAACACCAAAGACAGACAGTGGCAAGTCATGATATCGATTTCAAACAAACAAACAAGCAAACACAGAGTCACTTGAGAACGACCTCAAAGTCACGATCGCCCACAGTCGGAGGCCGCCCACGCCAGCCGAGAGGGCTGCGGGCGTGAGCGCAGGCAGCGCCCATGTTTGCCTCGTGCAGAAAGGATGAGGCGAGGTCTGCCGTTGCAGGATGGAGCGGTTATTGCAGCCTCGCTATTGACCTAACACTCGCGGTAATCGTGCGTCAATACCAGCCTCCACTCACCACTCGCAACGCGCCTTAAATATGCAATCAACATTGCATAGTAATGACGGGGGATCCCAGTCACACCGGGCTAATCCATGGCGCTCTAGGGGCGTCTTCGGGGAGGGGGAGGCGGAGGTGAGATTGGGGGGAGGGGGGGAGGTATAATCCAGGATAAAGTAGTGACGTTGATTGATTAAGATTGATCACCGCACGCACACACACACACATACACACACACGCATATACACATACAGTACATACAGACAGACAGACACGCACAACATACACTTATGCAGCACATCATTGGAAAAAACTGTCTTCCGCCCTCCGTTCTCTATGAGCCCAGAGAATCACTCAAATTAGAACTAATACTTTTTCGTTATTTTTCCTCTTATTATCAACACTATCGCATATTACTTATCACTACAACAACAAAAACAATAATAATGGTAATATTTACAACTGGTATTACTAACATCACTATCAATATCATCATAATAGTAATAAAAATTGCAAATGCTATTATCAACTTCATCATCACCATCATCATTCCCCATATCATCATACAGATCATACTTATCGTTACTATTATCACATTAAAGTCAAATTATCATTAAACTACTATTATTTCTATCATCACAGTTCTTTTGCCACGCTACTTAACAATCATATTTCTTTATATAATCCTCATTCTCATTAATAATGTCATTACTATCACCGTTACTTATAAATCAATCAAAAAGTAAATGTTTGATCTTTAGACCCCAACTTTTCCCTTTCTTTCATCCATCTCTATCAAGCATTTACTTATTATCATCCATTTTTTCTTCTTTTCACCTAAGAGGGATCCTTGTTTTAAACATGTCACCCACATACACCTGCACAATAAAACAAACAAACAAATATCAAGAATTATTCCCGACAAAATACATATTAAAAAAATAAATAAATGAATAAAGAGAATAGATAAAACACTTGAAAATACAAACAATAGTGAGAAATGCCATATAGATGCATCAGCAATGCAACAAACACTGTAGGAACAAGCACTCAAAAATACAAACATTACTATATAACGATAATAGCGGTAGTTCATAATAGGTAAAGCTAAACTAATAATGAAAATATCCATAATTAATAAAAACAATAACAACAACTGTACTTACAGCGGTTAAAAAAATGACATCAACAAAAAAATACATATACAAAAGTAGATTAACTGTGATTTCAAATCAATATCAATGACAATGATGGCCGTCATATTAATACTACTACTACCAATAATAATAACAATAATAACAGTGATATAATGGAAAAAATACAATATCTAAAGACAATAACCATAACAAAATTACTGAAAAAAAACTAAATAGAACTAAAACCATTTCGATAATAATAGCATCCATAACAACTATTAATATTACTGTCAATAACAACAAACAAGATCTTTTACACCCAAATATTGGCATTTCATGTATCAAATGTTAACACGTTTACAAACAAAGGATCGCTTCAACAGGAACAGCTGAACGTCTAAAAGAATGTGGCAGTTGAGTGCTTAGCAAAACTAAAAATGAAAACGCTAGTATGATAGCAATGCAACATA
>BOPN01000756.1:400000-405000 GCA_017312705.2 Penaeus japonicus
GAGGGGACTGGTAGAACTGCGGACTACTGAGACTGGGTTTTGGGTTTGCTTGAGGAAGGGAACGGAGCGATTATTAATGGGGGAGGACGCAAGGGGAACTGACACAATATCGAAAGGAAAGGAAAAAAACGAGGAAAAAAACACTTGTGGCTCCTAGTGACATTAATCCTCCTGCGACAGTTGACTCCAACATGGGAACAAAGTAAGAAGATGATCGTATAAATACAGAGATATGCCTGAACCGACACGGAAATTCCGCTCTGCACCCACAACGCACCAAGATAACCCCTTTACTCCCCCCCCCCCTTCAAAGAGAGAAAGAGAGTGAGGGAGAAAGAGAAGGGGGGAGAGAGAGATAGAGAGAGAGAGAGAGAATGAAAGAATGAGAGAGAGAGAGAGAGAGAGAGAGAGAGAGAGAGAGAGAGAGAGAGAGAGAGAGAAGGAGAGAGAGAGAGAGAGAGAAAGAGAGAGAGAGAGAGAGAGAGAGAGAGAGAGAGAGAGAGAGAGAGAGAGAGAGAGAGAGAGAGAGAGAGAGAGAGAGAGAGAGAGAGATAGGGAGTGAGAGAATGTGAGAATGACAGAGAGAGAGAGAGAGAGAGAGAGAGAGAGAGAGAGAGAGAGAGAGAGAGAGAGAGAGAGAGAGAGAGAGAGAGAGAGAGAGAGAGAGAGAGAGAGAGAGAGAGAGAGAGAGAGAGAGAGAGAGAGAGAGAGAGAGAGAGAGAGAGAGAGAGAGAGAGAGTGAGTGAGTGAGAGAATGAGAGAATGAGAAAGAGAGAGAGAGAGAGAGAATGAAAGAATGACAATGAGAGATAGAGATAGAGAGAGAGAGAGAGAGAGTGAGAGAGGAATGACAATGAGATAGAGATAGATAGATAGAGGAGGGAGAAAGAGAGAGGGAGTGAGAGAGAATGAGAAAATGACAATGAGAGATATAGAGAGATATAGAGAGATAGAGAGAGATAGAGATAGAGATAGAGATAGAGATAGAGATAGAGATAGAGATAGAGAGAGAGAGAGATAGAGAGAGAGAGAGAGAGAGAGAGAGAGAGAGAGAGAGAGAGAAAGAGAGCGATAGAGAGAAAGAGAAGAGAGGAGAGAGAAGAAAATCAACGCACTGGATATCCTGCAGCGAGTGTGCTCTCCCACATTCCCAGTAGGATGAGTCTAATGAGCGGAGGGTCTCGGGATCCTGCAGATAATGCCCATCCTCCTTTTCTCATGCTGACCAATCACGACATGACAGCGGGGGAGGAAGGAAGGAGGGGGAAGGAGGAGAGGAAGGAGGAAGGGGGAGGAAGGGGATGGAAGGGGGGCGCTGGGGATGGAGAAAATGAGAGGAGATTCGAAAAGTAGGACATATGGGAAAGGGATAAAGGGAAAGGGAGATAAGGATGGAATAAAAGGAGATGGAAAGAGGGGTAAAGAGGGAACAAGAAAAGAAGAGGGGAAAAAGGGTAAGGGAAGGGAAATCGTGGGTGGAACCAACAAGGAGGATTTTTTTTTTTTTTTTTTTTTTTTTTTTTTTTTTTTTTTAAGAGTAGGCGATTTTTCAGTCCCCTTGGGAGATGCACTGTCCGTGGAGAGGGACAGAAATAAAGAGGGGGGGGAGGGAGGAGAGGGGAGAGAGGAGATAAGTGAAATAGAGCTAATATATATATATATATATATATATATATATATATATATATATATATACATATATATATACATATATATATATATATATATATATATATATATATATATATATATATATATATATATACATATATTCACACACACACACACACACACACACACACACACACATATATATATATATAATATATATATATATATATATATATATATATATATATATGTATATATATAAATGAATGAAGAGGAGGAAGAGAAAGAGGAGGAAGAGGTGGAAGAGGAGAAAGAGGAGGAGGAATAGGGAGTGGGAAGGAGGAGGAGCAGGAGGAGTGAGAGAAGAAGAAGATGAGGAGGAAGAGGAGGAGGAGGAGGGAGAAGAGGGAGAGAGGAGAAGGAGGAGGGGACGAGGGAGGGCGAAGGGGAACAGGGCGCTCATTAGTCCTCCCGAAAAGCCGTCCACCTCCTTCCGACGGGCGCCCAGCATCTTGGCCAAAATATTCTCTCGCGCCGCAAGCATCCCTCGGAGATGAACAGCCGAGAGAACACTCGCTCCTTCCCTCGCCCGCCCGCTAATGAGCCCGGGATGAATACTCGTCAACAGCGACTCGCCAATATCGCGGGAACTGTGAACAAGTCAGTGCTGGCGGCCGACGATCGTCATTGTGGGCGGCACAAATCGCCTTCCTGACCGGCGCCCGAATTGTTCCGTGGGCGAATCACAGGAGAAGAAGAAGAAAAAAAAAAAAAAAAAAATTACGTTCCCTAACGATGTAACTTTTGATAATGAGACCTGGCTGATGTAAAATATTCTGAACACTAATGATCGCGAGCCCATGATGCGAGCGAAATTGCAATGCAAAAGGAATTACTACGTTGCAACTAATGACCAGTGTTCTGATGATGATCATAATCATGATGATGGCAACAGTGACATAAGCAACAATAGCAACAATGCATTTACTATCCGCAAGAAAACTTAAATAATATGAGGAAAATTCTCAGTGTCTGTAATGTCAATCCTCTTAATATTAGTACAAGGCTATTAGTGTGAACACGACCTTGGTAATAAAAAAAAAAAAAAAATAAAATAAAATAAAAAATAATAATAATAATATTAATAATAATAATAAACAAAAAAATAATAAAATAAATAAAAATCGGACGCGCTAAATCGAAGCATAAGTGAAGATCTAAGGCCTTCCCTTTGACCCCTCGACGCTCGAATGCCCTCGGCGGCGTGACCTCTGTTCCGTCTTGACCGAGCTTGACCTTTCCCTCTCTAATCTCCTCGAAACCTGCTTGCTTCCTCTCCACGTCCCACCTCTCTTTCCTCCCTCTCTCCCAAGATCATCCTCGCTCAGCCTTCTTTTTCGCGTCTTCTCCACCCTCCCGCTCCTCCTCTCTTGGTCACTATCTTCTATCCGTCCCTCCTTCCATTCCTCCTTCATCTCCTTTTCCCATCCACTCTTCCGTCCCTTTTCCTCCCCCTCCCTGTCTCATCCATCTTTCCCCCCTTCCCTTCTTTCTTCATCCTTTCCCTTTTCATCAACTAGTCCTCTGGGCTCTTGACTCATCCTCTCTCCCCTTCTTTCTTCCTTTTTCTCCCTCTCCCTTCCTTTCCCTTCTATTCCCTTCCTTTTCCTTCACTTCACTCCACTTCTTCCTTCCTCTCCATTTTCCTGTCTCCCATCTTTCCTTCTCTGCATCCTTTCATTCCCTCTATTTCCTAATCGTCCACTCTCCTCATGACCATCTACCCTTCCCATCCTCCTTCCTCGTCCTCTCTCATATTTTCTGTCTCCTTCCAACCAATCACCCCTCTTCCTTCTTTCTCGTACTTTTTCCTCTATTCCTTCACTTCCTCCCTCCTCTCTTCCTCCTAACTATCCACCCCTCCCTTCTTCCTTCCCTCCCTTCCCCCTTCCTCGCCCTGTCCTTCCACCCTTCCCTCTTTCCTTCCTTCCTTCCTTCCCTCCCTCCTCGCCCTCCCTCTCCCCTCCGCCGACATCAAACGCTCGAGACAAAATGCACCGTCATCCTTTACGCCTCCCCGTCCGCTTTCATAATTCGACAAATCGTTACCATAAAAGAAGATATCAAAGACAAAGCGATGCAAGACCAGGGGGCTCCGTCGCAAGTGTGTGTGTGTGTGTATGTGTGTGTGTTTTTCTATGTATGTATGTATGTATGTATGTATGTACGTATGCATTTATATATGTATGCATGTATGTATGTATATATGTATGCATGTATGTATGATGTACGTACATATATCTATATGCATGCATGTATTAATGAAAATACATATGTGTGCACGTATGTATGTATGTATTTATATATGTATGTGTACGTATACATACATATATGTATGTATCTATATATGTAGGTGTGTAGGTAATAAGCGAGGAAACTCTGTTCACGGATATTGCAAAATATATTGCAAACTGTTTACAAATAGTTTCAAAGCAATTCTCAAGGAAAATCCCTTCATGCGAAAGGGGAGACACCGTGCAGAATCCCCAACGCAATGCAAGATTGCAACAGGAAAGCACTGCGCGACAGAACAGCCTTTATGCGTCGGTTTTCGCAAAAATAAATCAAATCGAGTATTCCGGAAGCCGCCAAGGAAATAATCTAACCAAGGGAGAGACGCAGAGATCAAAACCTCAGTATTCCGGAACATTCCAAAACAAATCCCACTAAAGCTTATTGCAAATCATGCTTCCGTTTAGAAGCGTGTTGCCGTTAGATGCTCCATATAATCTCTTTACCCTGAACAGATCTCAACTTTCCCCGCAAACGGTTTATGCAACATTATTAAAGATGATAAAAAAAAACAGTTCTTGCAAAATGTTTGTGTGCAATATCTCAGAGCAAAGGTTCCTGGCGTGGAATAAAATTAATGGTGAATGTGTGTGTTTGTGTCTGCATTCCCCGCAGGCTTTTCGAAGGCTCAAGAGGCGGCCGGAGGAGGAGGAGGAGGAGGAGGAGGAGGAGGAGGAGGAGAAGAAAGAGGAGGAGAAGAAGGAGGAGAAGGAGAAGGAGGAAGTGGTGATAGAGGAGGAGGAGAAGGAAGAACAGAGGAAGTGATGGCGATGGTGGAGAAGGAGGAAGATGAGAAGAGGGGGAGGGGGTGGAAGAGGAGGAGGAGGAGTGTCAAAGGAAAAGAAGAAAATAAATAGAACACGTAAAGCAGTGGTGGTGATGATGAGGAGAGGGGGGATATTGCAACATTTCCAGACAAGCTGTTGACCTCAAAAGTTGACCCAGGAAATGTCAACCCTTTAAGTGATACCTTTTAGCTTGACTAAACGTCATGAATTTCCTCTAGTATCTACCTTCTTATTACACCATTGCTTAAT
>BOPN01000757.1:7500-12500 GCA_017312705.2 Penaeus japonicus
AAAACACAGCCAGGGAAACACGTACCCACTTCTTACCTGTAAGAACAAGCTCTCCCCACACCCCCACACGCAAGAGCAATATCCACCCACACCCACACGAACCACGCACAACCCCGCACGCCCACACTCACACACACACACACACAAACACGCAAGAACAGCCTAAAAAACACAGCCAGGGAAACACGTACCCACTTCTTACCTGTAAGAACAAGCTCTCCCCACACCCCCACACGCAAGAGCAATATCCACCCACACCCACACGAACCACGCACAACCCCACACGCCCACACTCACACACACACACACACACGCAAGAACAGCCTAAAAACACAGCCAGGGAGACACGTACCCACTTCTTACCTGTAAGAACAAGCTCTCCCCACACCCCCACACGCAAGAGCAATATCCACCCACACCCACACGAACCCCGCACAACCCCGCACGCCCACACTCTCAAACTCACACACACACACGCAAGAACAGCCTAAAAACACAGCCAGGGAAACACGTACCCACTTCTTACCTGTAAGAACAAGCTCTCCCCACACCCCCACACGCAAGAGCAATATCCACCCACCCACACCCACACGAACCCCACACGCCCACACTCACACACACACACACTCACACACACACGCAAGAGCCAGGTACACCCACACCCACGCCCGCAAGAGTGAGCTAAAGACAGGTAGCCGAGAAAGGCGTGGTTCGGACCAGCGGCCTCATTTTAATAACAGTGAGTCTCGTGTAATGTTGGTTTATGATAGTGATTACGTGCGTGCCCTGTGTACCCCGATATGACGGTGCCCAGTCCCTCTCCTGTGCCTCGGAGACTCCCGGAAGGTTCCTGAAGGAGCTGGGTCCTCCCGCAGGAAAGGATATGCTGTAGGATATTATTGCAGTGTAGTTAGGACCCTTGTTCTGGTCGCTTTTGGTAATTCCTTTGGGTACGTATGTGCGAAGGTGCATATTTCATGGTAGCCGGGTACAGGTCGAGCACTGGCATTGTGATGCCAAATCATAAGGCTTGGGTGACCAGCCAGCCAGCGAGACCCGTCCCCTCGATCTCGGCGGTCGGTTTTTCAATCCCCGAGAGACAGAGAGAGATAAAAAAACTAAACTTTAATCCTAACTCACCTTCTCCCAATATCCTTAATAAATAAAAAACAAAAAACATTTAAAAATCTCATCATAAGCACTTCAAAGAATCCCTAATCCCACTAAAAACCCGACCTCCATCACTCCCACGGATCCTAAACACCTCGCAAAGGATCTCCAAAAAAGGATCCGAATCGGTAGCACTGATCCACGGCGGCTGTGCTCCTCCTCCTCCTCCTCCTCCTCCTCCTCCTCCCAGTGGGTTCCTTCCACCCGACCGGTCACATCCTGTAATGATATGGTGGGCACAGAAAATCAAGAGGTTGTGATGTGAGATTACAGTGTGGGCGATGGTGAGGCCGCAGAACCTTGCCCGTGAATGCTTCTCTGACAGCTACCTACCTACCTACCTACCTCCTCCTTCTCCTCCTCCTCCTCCTTCTCCTCCTCCTCCTTACTCCTTACTCCTTCCTTCTCCTTTTTTCTTACTTCTTTTTTCTTCCTTCTCCTCCTCCTTACTCCTTCCTTCTCCTTACTCTTTTCTCCTTCCTTCTCCTTACTCCTTCCTCCGTATTTCTCTTGCTCCTTCTTCCTCCTTCCTTCTTCCTCCTTCCTTCTCTTCCTCCTCCTTCCTTTTCTCTTATTCCTCTTTCTACTCCTCTCTCCTGCTCCTCCCTCCTCCTTCTTTTCTCTTATTCCTCTTTTTCCTACTTCTAGCCTATCTACCGCTTCCTCCTCCTTCTCCTCCTAGTCTTACTTCTTCCTCCTCCTTCTTTTCCTCCTCCTCCTTCTTTTCCTCCTCCTCCTTCCTCCCTCCTTCCTTCCTCCCTCTTCCTCCTTCTCCCTCTCCTTCCTCCCTCCTTCATCCCTCCTTCATCCCTCCCTCCTCATCCTCCTCCTTTTTCCCTCTCGTGTGTCCCTCCTCTATCTATTTCTCATTACATCTGCCTCTGTCTCCCATTATCTTTATCAATTTCCTGTCTGTCTGTTTATTTCCCTTTATTCATATGTTTGTCTGTCTGTCTCTTTGTGCGTGTATGCCTGTATTTATGTATGTATGCGTGTATGTGTATGTGTAAGTCTGTTTACTTCTCTCTTTTTCTCTTTTTCTTCTTCTTTTTCCCTTTCTCTTTCTCTTTTGGCTTTCTTTGCGCTCTCTCTCTCTCTCTATCTATCTATCTTTCTCTCTCTCTCTCTCTCTCTCTCTCTCTCTCTCTCTCTCTCTCTTTCTCTCGTTCTCTCTCTCTCGTCCTCTCTCTCTCTCTCTCTCTCTCTCTCTCATGTTAGTCTTTGATTCTAATAGTTTTATGTCCTATTTATATAATTCATTTAAACTTTCTCTTTCTCTTTGATCTTCCTCTCTGATCTTTTTTATTTATCTTTTATTTCTTCTCTTTTTTCTGTTCTGCTTTCATTGTTCTTTGATTTTACTCATCTCTCGCGTTCTCTTATTCTTTCTCTCTCTCTCTCTCTCTCTCTCTCTCTCTCTCTCTCTCTCTCTCTCTCTCTCTCTCTCTCTCTCTCTCTCTCTCTCTCTCTCTCTCTCTCGTCTTTTTATGCCCTTTTCCCTTTCCTTTATCCTTCCCTTTACTTATGCTTTTCCATCCTTCCCTAATCTTTATTATCCCCCTCCCCTTTCCCATGCCTTTTCGCCTCCCTCTAAGGTCTCCATCCTCTCCCTCCCTCCTCCTTCATCACAACTCCCTTCTCCTCCCCTTTCCTTCCCTTTTCATTCCCGTCCTGACCTCCTCTTCCCCCCTTCCCTTCCCTTCCCCCCTTATCAACCTTTCCTTTCCTCTCTTCACCCTCCCTCCCCAACCTCCCCTTTCCTGCCCCCTCCCTCCCCTTCCCTTCTCCAACCCCAACCTTCTCCTCCCTCCCAGTCCTTCCCCCAATCCCTCTTCATCACTTCCCCTCCCTCCCCTTCCCCTCCCTCCCTCCCCTTCCCTCCCCTTCCCTCCCCCTCCCTTCCATACCTACCTCCCTCCCCTCCCCTTCCCTATCCCAACCTCCCCCTCCCTCTCCCTCCCTCCCCTTCCCTACCCCAACCTCCCCCTCCCTCCCCTTCCCTACCTCCCCTCCCGCTCCCTCCCCCTCCCTTCCATACCTACCTCCCTCCCCTCCCCTCCTCTTCCTTTCCCTCCCCTTCCCTTCCCTACCCCAACCTCCCGCTCCCTCCCCCTCCCTTCCCTCTTCCAACCTCCCCCTCCCTCCCTCTCCCTCCGCCAACCCCCCTCAACCCGTGGGGCAATCGACACAGCTATTAGTACCATTGCTCCTGTGTACTTACTGCCGTTACCCCTTTACTAGTCAGATCCTGGCTATGATATGTATGTGTTTGTGCGTTTATGTATGTTTGTTTGTGTGTTTGTGTGTGTGTGTGTGTTTGTGTGCGTGTGTGTGTGTGTGTGTATGTTTGTGTGTGTGTTTGTGTGTGCGTGCGTGTTTGTGTGTGTGTTTGTGTGTGTGTTTGTGTATGATATTTATGTGGTTGTTGGGTATGATATGTATGTATTTGTGTGTGTGTGTGTGTTTGTGTGTGTGTTTGTGTGCGTGTTGTGTGTTTGTTTATGTGTGTGTGCGTGTTTGTGTGTGCGTATTTGAGTGTGAGAGGGTGGGGGAGGGAGAGGGAGTTGGTGGGAGAGAGGTGGTGGGAGTGAAAGAGAGAGAGGGAGTGGGAGTGGGAGAGGGAGAGGGAGAGGAATGGAGAGAGAAGGAAAAAATAAGAGAAGGAAAGAGAGCGAGAGTGAAAGAAAGAGAAAACGAATTTGCCTTTGAGAGAAAGAGAGAGAGAAAGAGAAAGAGAGAGAAAAAAACAACAACAGAGATCACTACGCATCCACAACAGAAACAAAAATAAATCAAAACACAAACGAAAACAAAGGGAGGAAAACAACAACAACAACAACAAAAAGGATAGCCCCCACATCCCCCCCCCTCTTTTCTAGGATGTTGCTACCCATTATTAAGGGGAGAACCAATGACTAAGACCCTTTTTTTCTCTCTCTCCATTACATCGAATTTCTTGGGTCGGTCGCTGGATTCTGGAAAGTTGGTTCAGTGTCTCGTTTTCTTTCCACTTTCGTTTTCTGTTGATTTTCGTTTTTTTTTTTTTTTTTGGGGGGGGGGGACTTTTTCTTTTTTTATTTTTTGTTTTTTCTTTTGTTGTTTATTGTTTATTTTTGTTTTTATTTGTTGTTTTTATTTCTATTCTTATTTCATTCTTTTTCTTTTTTTCTTTATATATACCTTGTTTTCTTCTCTACTCTCTTATTTTTTTCCTTTTTCTCTCTTTCTCTATCTAGCCATCTTACTTCTTTTTTTTCTTTATTTATTTATTCCTGATGTTGTTTTCGTGTTGCAGAAAATGCGAAAGAACGAATGGACACCTAGTCTGCAATTTGCAAGATGAAGGTGGAGGGGGAATTTTTTTTTTTATTATTATTGTTTTTTCCTTTTGTTCTGTTTTCTTTCTTTTTCTTTTCCTCTTTGTTTGTCCTTCTTTCTCTTTCTTTCTCTTTCTCTTTCCCCTACCCCTCCCCCTCCCCTTAATCTGCCACGTTCACATGCCCCTCCGCCACCCCCCTCCCCCCTCCCCTCCTCCCCTCCTACACACACACACACACACACACACCCATGTCCACTCCCCCCTCCCCCCTCCCCTCCTACACACACACACACACCCATGTCCACTTCCCCCCTACCTCCCCCACCCCCACCCCACCCCATACACACACCCATGTCCACTCCCCCCCTCCCCTCCCCTCCTACACACACACACACATACACACACCCATGTCCACTTCCCCCCTTCCCTTCCCTCCCCCCCCACACACACCCATGTCCACTTCCCTACCCCTTCCCTTCCCTCCCCCCCACACACACCCATGTCCACTTCC
>BOPN01000757.1:20000-30000 GCA_017312705.2 Penaeus japonicus
TGATAATGATGATTAGGATATTAATGCTAATATTGTAGTAATTGTGTTAATAATAATATAGTAATTATCACAATCATGGTAATAACCATTATAATAATGATCGTAATAATGATAGTGATCACAATAATAACGATAAATATAATGATAATGAGATAATGACAATAAAAAAAAATACGATGATGAAAATAGACACCCAGACAGACAAGCAGACATAAGAAAAAAAAGAACAATAAAAAAAGAGAAGAGAAGAAAGAAAAGAAAAGAAAAAAAGAAAGATTGTTTGAGAAGTTCTTTTCAAAATGGCGCCAGTCTCTACGGCCATCAACAGCGCCCTCTGTTGATGGCGGCGGCGTTAGGAGTTCATTTTAAGCCTTACTTGCAACACCAACAATAAACTTGGAGAACTTCAAACGCCGCCCGCTTATCTGCCCCCCCCCCCGCCCACGGCCCCCTCCTTCCCCCCTCCCTCTCTGTCTCTCTCTCTCTCTCACCCTCCTCTGCTCCCTCCCCACCTCCCTCTTTCTCTCTCTCTCTCTCTCTCTCTCTCTCTCTCTCTCTCTCACCCTCCTCTGCCCCCTCCGATACCTCTCTCTCTCTCTCACACCCTCCTCTGCTCCCTCCCCACCTCCCTCTTCTCTCTCTCTCTCTCTCTCTCTCTCTCTCACCCTCCTCTGCCCCCTCCGATACCTCTCTCTCTCTCTCTCTCTCACACCCTCCTCTGCTCCCTCCCCCCTCCCTCTCTCTCTCTCTCTCTCTCTCTCTTACCCTCCTATGCTCCCTCCCCCTTCCCTATCTCTCTCTCTCCCCTTCCTCTGCCCCCCCTTCCCTCTCCTCCACTTCTCCCTACCCTCGTCTGACCCCCCTTCACCTCCCCCTACCCTCCTCCCCCCCGTTATCTCCTTTTACTCCTTTTACTTCCCCTTCTCCCTCTCCCTCTCCTCCCCTCTGTGGGACACTAACCTCCCCCTGTCTCTTTCTCCCCTCCTCCTTGCATCACCTTTCTTCTCCCTATCATCCCCTCTTCCTTCCCCCTACCCCTTTCTCTTACCCCCCCCCCCCTTACTTCCTCCTCTCCTCTTGCTCCTCTGTCTCTCTTCTCTTCTCCTCTGCCTCTCTCTTCTGCTGCTCTTCCTCACCTCTTTCCTTTTCTCCTTCTCTATCTCCTACCACACTTCCCCTCCTCTTCCCCTTCTCCATCTTTCCTCACCCTACCACCTTCCCCCATCTCTTCTCCCCCTTTCTCTATCTTTCCTCCCCCTACCACCTTCTTCTCCCCCTCTCCTCCTTCCCCTCCACCTCTCCTCCTTCCCCCTCACCTCTCCCCCACCCCTCTCTTCCCCTTCTCCATCTTTCCTCCCCCTACCACCTTCTTCTCCCCATTTCCTTCTTCCCCCTCTCCCCCTTCCCCCATATCTTCTCAACCTCTCCTCCTTCCCCCCCACCTCTCCTCCTTTCCTCCCCTTCCCCTTCTCCATCTTTCCTCCCTCTACCACCTTCTTCTCCCCCTCTCCCCCTTCCTCCCCTCCTCCTCTCCTTCCCCCTCACTTCCCCCTCACCTCTCCTCCTTCCCCCTCACCTCCCCTCCCCTCCTCCCCCCCTTCCCCCCTGTAGGCTATGGATGATAGGACATTCTAGAGTTTTTGTTCTCGAGAAATTATAGCTGTCAGATAGACATTTTTTTTTACGGGGTGGGGTTGGGGGATGGGAGTGAGGGGAGGGGGGGGGATGTATAAGAGGGATGGGAAGTACGATTCTTGTTTAGGGGGAAGGGGGAGGGCGCGGGGAAGGGGGAGGGAGGGAGGGAGGGAGGATGGGTGAATGGGTGGATGGAGTAGTGGGGTATTGAGGTTTTTAAGGAGGGGGGGGGGGGCGGGGAGGAAGGAGAGGGAGATTTTTGGTTGGGGGGAGGAAAGGGGGAAGGGGAGGGGGGAAGGGAAAGGGGAGGGAGATGAGGAAAGGGGGAAGGGGAGGGGGAGGGGAGGGGGAAGGGGAGATGAGGAAAGGTGAGTAAAGGGGGAAGGGGAGGGGGAGGGAGATATTAGGTTGGGGTGAGGAAAGGGGGAAGGGGAGGGGGGAGGGGAGTAGGAGGGAGATGAGGAAAGGTAAGGAAAGAAGGAAGGGGAGGGGAAGGGAGATGAGGAAAGGTGAGGAAAGGGGGAGGGGGGAGGAAGAAGGATATTTTAGGTTGGGGGGAGGAAAGGGGGAAGGGGATCATTTTGAGTTGGGGTGAGAGTTTGGTTGCTATTATAGTAATTAGACTTAAATGTAAAAGAACATATCCTCTCTTTGATGTCGAGAAAGAAATTATCATAATCATCATCACCATTATCATTATAATCAATAATTATAATCAATCATTATAACTGTTATTGTTCTATCTATCATTATCATCATCGTTATCAATCGTGTTATTATCATCAATATCATTATTATCATCATCCTTATCATCATTATTATTGTTCCTTATTTCCTTTCGAGAATATTTTTGGCTGAGAGAGATGGTGAATGAGAGAGAAAGAGAAAGAGAGAGAGAGGGGGGGGGAGAGAGAGAGATAGTGAATGGGAGAGAAAGAGAAAGAGAGAGAGGGGGGGGAGGAGATAGTGAATGAGAGAGAAAGAGAAAGAGAGAGAGAGAGGGGGGGGGGAGATTGAGAGTTAGAAAGAGGGAGAGAGAAAGAGAGGCAGAGAGCGAGAGAGAGAGAGAGAAAGGAGGGGGAGAAAGAGGGAGAGAGAAAGAGAGACAGAGAGCGAGAGAGAGAGAGAGAAAACCGGAATTCATAAATGTTGAAATATAATGATTACTCTTAAATGTCCTCAACATAATATAACAAACAGAATTTTTACAAATAATAATAATAAAATAATAATGATAATAAAAACGTATTCTAAATAAAATATTTTTTTATTAAGTTTATTAAATTTTGAAAAATTATCTCTTACCTTTAAATTAATTCATGTTCAAGTTCTTATCATTATCAGTTCATGTGTGTTCTTGATAAATATTCTAGATCAATAGTGAAATAATTGTGATAACTGAGTGAGATGGTGATGGTATTTGATGTTATGATGACAGTTATGGTGAAAATGAAGAAAAAAAATTATTATTTGATACTGAAGATGATATTAGGAGTGAAATTAATTGATAGATAATTTAGTGGAATATGAGGTGATGAATGTCGTTATATTTACGATCGTAATTTGTAAATATGCAATCGGTTATTACAAATAAAAAACAAACAAACAAAAAACATCAAAACGAACAAACAAGGAAACATACATACAAAAAAAAAAAAAAAACAAGAATAAAAAATAAACACGAGAAAACACAAAAAAATAATATCCATACATTATCTAAAAGAAATCGAGGCAGAGTAAACAAGGTACAGAAACTCATGCAAGGAAGGCCGAAGGAGCGAGTGACGCCGCCGCTGGCTGGCAAGGGTCACTGATTCGCCGCACGGAAGATAGATGGCGCTATTTGTAACTGCCCGGAGAATGTCATGAAGTTGCTTTGGTGAGACGCTAGTAGGGGGGGAGTGAGGGAGGGAGGGAGGGAGGGGGGTGAGGGAGAGGAGAAGGAAAGAGGGAGGGGGGGGGGGGGGGAGAAGGAGGGAAGAGGGCGAGGGAGGAGGTAGAGAAAGAGGAAAGGGGGGTGAGGGAGGGAGGGAGGGGGGGGGGGGAGAGGAGAAGGAAAGAGGGAGAGGGGGGGAGGAAGATGATAAAGAGGAAGAGAAGGAGTGAGGAGGTTAGAGAAGGAGGGAAGGAGTGAGGAGGTAGAGAAGGAGGGAAGGGGGGGGGGAGGTAGAGAAGGAGGGAAGGGGGGTAGAAAGGGAGGAGAAGGAGAGGGAGGGAGGGGGGGTGAGGGAAGAGGATAAAGAGGAAGGGAAGGATTGAGGAGGTAGAGAAGGAGGGAAGGGGAGTAGGTAGAGAAGGAGGGAAGGGGAGGAGGTAGAGAAGGAGGGAAGGGGGGTAGAAAGGGAAGAGAAGGAGAGGGAGGAGGGGAGTTAAAGAGGAAGGAGGAAGAGGAGGGGGGAGGGGGGTTGGAGAGAAAGAGGAAGTGATGAAGAAGATAAGGAGTAAAGACGGAGGGAGGAAGGGGTGGGGGAGAGAAGGAAAAGAAAGTAGGGGTTAGGGGAGAGGAAGAAGATAAGGAGGAAGGAAAGCATAGGAGAAGAAGGAGGGGAGAGAAGAAGATAGGGAGCAGGAAGGAGGGGAGAGAAGAAAATAGGGAGCAGGAAGGAGGGGAGAGAAGAAGATAGGGAGCAGGAAGGAGGGGAGAGAAGAATATAGGGAGCAGGAAGGAGGGGAAAGAAGAATATAGGGAGAAGGAAGGAGGGGAGAGAAGAAGATAGGGAAAAGAAAGGAGGGGGAGGGAAAAAGAAAGGGGGGGAAGAAGGCATAGGAATAAGAGGGAGGAAGAAAGGAGATAAGAAGGGGAGAAGGAAAGATAAAAAGGGAAGGGAAGAAGGAAAGGAGAGTAGGAAGAAGGAAAGCGGAATAAGGAAGACAGAGAAGATAGATGTAGGAAAGACGCAAGGAATGAGGGAAGAGGAAAGGGAAAGGAAGAAAGTGAAGGAAGGAAAAGGACTAAGAGAGAGGATTAAAAAAAAAAAATCAAAGTTAAGGCATGTCAGAAAGGAAAAGAATAAGATAAATAGAAGGAGAAAGAGAGAGAAAGAGAGAAATAGTAAAATTAAAAAGAGGTTTAGATAACGCACGCAATATTAAGAAAGAGATACTCGATAAAAGGAGATTCCCCCTCCCCCTTTCCCCTCATCCTCTCCTCATCCCTCCCTCCT
Source organism: Penaeus japonicus (assembly GCA_017312705.2). Lineage (NCBI taxonomy): Eukaryota > Metazoa > Arthropoda > Malacostraca > Decapoda > Penaeidae > Penaeus > Penaeus japonicus. The sequence continues at coordinate 24,800 of BOPN01000757.1, forward strand.
CCCTCCTCCCCCTTTCCCCTCTCCTCATCCCTCCCTCCCTCCCTCCTCCCTATCCATCCCTCCCTCCCTATCCCTCCCTCCCTCCCTCCCTCCTCCCTATCCATCCCTCCCCCTTTTCCCTCCCTATCCATCCCCCTTTCCCTCCTCCCTATCCATCCCTCCCTCCCTATCCATCCCCCTTTCCCCTCTCCTCATCCCTCCCTCCCTCCTCCCTATCCATCCCTCCCCCCTCCCTCCCTCCTCCCTCCTCCCTATCCATCCCTCCCTCCCCCCTATCCATCCCTCCTATCCCCTCATCCTCTCCTCATCCCTCCATCCCTCCCTCCCTCCCCCCTATCCATCCCTCCTATCCCCTCATCCTCTCCTCATCCCTCCCTCCCTCCCTCCCTATCCATCCCTCCCTCCCTCCTCCCTATCCCTCCATCCCTCCCTCCCTCCCTCCCTCCTCCCCTCCCCTCATCATCTCCTCCCTCCCTCCCTCATGCCTCCCTCCTTCCCTTCCTCTCCCCTCCCCTCCCCTCATCCTCTCCTCCCTCCCTCATGCCTCCCTATCCATCTCCTCATCCCTCCCTCCCCCTTTCCCCTCATCCTCTCCTCCTCCCTCCCTCCCTCCCTATCCCTCCCTCCCTCCCTCCCTCCCCCCCCTATCCATCCATCCTATCCCCCTCATCCTCTCCTCATCCCTCCCTCCCCTCCCCTCCCTATCCATCCCTCCCTCCCTCCTCCCTATCCCTCCATCCCTCCCTCCCTCCCTCCCCTCCCTCCCCTCATCATCTCCTCCCCCCTCCCTCCCTCATGCCTCCCTCCTTCCCTTCCTCTCCCCTCCCCTCCCCTCATCCCTCTCCTCTCCCTCATGCCTCCCTATCCATCTCCTCATCCCTCCCTCCCCCTTTCCCCTCATCCTCTCCTCCTCCCTCCCTCCCTCCCTATCCCTCCCTCCCTCCCTCCCTCCCCCCTATCCATCCATCCTATCCCCTCATCCTCTCCTCATCCCTCCCTCCCTCCCTCCCTATCCATCCCTCCCTCCCTCCTCCCTATCCCTCCATCCCTCCCTCCCTCCCTCCCCTCCCTCCCTCATCATCTCCTCCCCCTCCTCCCTCATGCCTCCTCCTTCCCTTCCTCTCCCCTCCCCCTCCCCCTCATCCTCTCCCTCCCTCCCTCATGCCTCCCTTATCCATCTCCTCATCCCTCCCCTCCCCCCTTTCCCCATCCTCCTCCTCCCCCTCCCTCCTCCCTATCCCTCCCTCCCTCCCTCCCTCCCCCCTATCCATCCCTCCTATCCCTCGGCGACACCATGAAGGAAAGAACTCTGTCAAAGCACATTTTTCAAGGTCAGACAGCTGATGAAGAACCTCCGCCACCTTTGCTGTGACGAGGGGGGGAGGGGAGGAGGGAGGGGAGGAGGAGAAGAGGAGGAGGAGGAGGTGAGGGAGAGGGAGGTGAGAGAGAGGGAGGTGAGGAGGAGGTGGAATAGAAGGGGAGAGGAGGAAGAAGAGGAGGGAGAGGGAGAGAAGGAGGAGGAGGATGAAGAGGAATGGAAGGGGAGAGGAGGAGGAGGAGGGAGAGGGAGGTGAGGAAGAGGAGGAATGGATGGGGAGAGGAGGAGGAGGGAGAGGAAAGTGAGGAAGAGGAGGAATGGATGGGGAGAGGAGGAGGAAGAGGAGGAGGAGGGAGTGAAGGAGGAGGAGGGAGAGGGAGGTCGAGGAGGAGGAGGAATGGAAGGGGAGAGGAAAAGGAAGAGGAATGGAAGGGGATAGGAGGAGGAAGAGGAGGGAGAAGGAGAGGAGGTGAGCTGGGGAAAATCTAAGGGGGGGGGGGGGGAAGGGGGGATGTAAGATTGACTTTTTTTTTATTCTCAAACATGTAGTCTTATACGTACATGAGGTATGTACAAAACATTTATCTTTCTCCCTCTATCTCTCATTCTCTCTCCCTAGCTCCCTCCCCCTCCCCCCCCCTCTCTCTCTCTCTCTCTCTCTCTCTCTCACTTCCCCCCACCTCTCTCTTTCTTTATCCTTCTCTCCCTTCCTCCCCCCCCCTCTCTCTCTCTCTCTCACTCACTCACTCCCCCCTCTCTCTCTCTTTCCCTCTCTCCCTCCCTCCGTCTCCCTCTCTGCTCCTCCTCTCTCTCTCTTCCCTCTTTGTCTGTCTGTACATTCGTCCTTTGTCTCCAAATACCTAATTGAATTGCATAAATTGCAATTGAAAGCATCCTCATCAATGAAATCATTAATCTATTTCACTTCTCACTTAAAAACTTTGCTTCAAGATCTTCCAGTGGAATTAATTCTATAAATATCTTGTCTGAATCTTTATTCAATAGATATTCAATAAATAAATTATTCAATGAATATTCAATAAATAAATGATTCAATAAATATTCAATGATGATGATACTGATAACGATGATGATATTAATTACAATTGGAGAAATTGAAAATGATGAGACAAATGATGGTGATTATGATAATGATGATAACATTACTGACATAACAGTGATGATGATATCAATAATGATGATGATGATGATAATAACAATAACATAGTAATGGTAATGATGATATTGACAAGATAACAATACATGGAATACAATGGAAAAAAAATGTAATAAACAATAAAAAATTAAGAAAATTAAGCCATTAACAATATACATATTAAAAAAAAGATGATGATGATAGATAGATAAGATGAATAGATAATTGAAATGATAAAATGAGAGTAGAAATAAAAAGATTAACTACGTGTTTCTCAGACTGAAAACACTGTGAAATGTTTCCTCTTTTTTTTTCTTTTTTTTTACTCTCCTCTCCTTTCTTCGCCTCTTTGTTTTCATTCTTATTTTCCATCTTCTCTTTTATCTAAACCTTTCATTTTCTATTCCTCATCTCCTCTTTTCCTCCCATCCTCCCTCCTTCCTCCCCCCCCTTTCCTCTTCTTCCTCCTTCGCATCCTGCCTCCTCCCCCCCCCCCTCCCTCTATCCATCCTCTCTTCCCCCTTCCTTCTTCTTTCCTCCTTTCCCTCATTTACTCTTTCCACTCCCTCCCTCCTTCCTCTCTTCCCCCTCTCTCCCTCCCTCCTTCCTCCTCTCCCTCTCCCTCCCTCCTTTCTTTCCCCCTCCCTTCCTCCTCCCTCCTCTCCCTTTCCCTCCCCCCTCCTTCTCCCTCTCCCTCTCCCTCCCTCCCTCCTTCCCTCCCTTCTTCCTTCCTCCCTCCTTCCCTCCTCTCCCTCTCTCTCTCCCGTGCCCTTAACCCCCTCCCAAGCACACCGGAACTTAGCAGTTTGTCGCTAGCAAGAAAATCCCCGACCAAAGGTTAGCTCATTGTTTTTTTCACATATCTCTCTATCTCTTTCTTTCTGCTTCTCTATCATCAAAGAAATCACAGTGATTGCAAAACGAGGGATTTTGCAACATCAGGTGTGCAATGTAGAAGGAGGAAAGATAAAGGAAGTAGGAAGAAGTTGAAGAAAACCGGGAAAAGATGAGAAGATCCAACGGGCTATCTTAGCACCCTGTTCCTAGCGGTTTTTCGCTGTTTTTGGAAGGGATTGTTGAACGCGTTTTCCTTAAGGGGGGAGGGGGTGGGCTTAGGTGATGGGGGGGGGGGGTGAAACGTGTATTAAACGTGACTGAGGGTAGAACGGGGGAAGGAAAAGGATGGTACGGAATGGAGAGAGAGAGAGAGAGAGAGAGAGAGAGAGAGAGAGAGAGAGAGAGAGAAAGAGATTAAAATAAGAAGAAAACAATGAAACCAGAAGCAGAAAAAAAATAAAAGAGAAGAAGAAGAGGAAGAAGAACAAAAACAAGAAAGGAGTAGGAGTAGGAGGAGTAGAAGAATCAGAATAAAAAAAAAAAACAAGAACAAGAAAGAGGAGGAGAAGGAGAAGAATCAAAAGAAGAAGAAAAAAAAGAGAAGCAGAAGAAGAAGAAAAACAAAGCAAAAAAGGTATACCAAAAAAAAAAGTAAAAAAAAGGGCCAATTATAAGCAAGCTGAAGATCAGTCTCCCTCAGTGAGACAGGAGGCAATATTTCTCAAGTCCAATCTCGGTCATCAGGACTACGTATCATTTTTTTTTTTCTCTCTCTCTCTCTCTTTCTCTCTCTTTCTCTCTTGGTCTTTCTCAACCTCTATCTCCATCTGTCTATTTATCGAAGTTTCTTCTGTTCTCCTTATCTCTTTTTGTTTTTCTCTGCCTCTCGTTTTTTGTTTTTGTTTTTTCTTCTCCCTTTTCTTCTTTTTCTTCGTCCTCCTTCTTCTTCTCCCCCTCCATCTCCTCCTCTTTGTCTTCCTTCTCTCCTTTCCTCCTACTCCTCCACTTCCTCCTTCTCTTCTTCCTTCCCTCCTCCTCCTCCTACTCCTCTTCCTCCTCCTACTCCTCTTCCCCCTCCTCCACTTACTCCTTCTCCTCTTCCTCCTCCTTCTTCTCTTCATCTTCTCCCTCTTCTTTTTTTTTTTTTTAATAGGTTGCGGCGAAGAGTCACTCTCAACATTTCGTTGTCATTGTTATTTTGTCTTTGTCGCCAAATCGTCTTTGTTGCCCCGACTTCAACTTCTTGTCTTGGGAGGAGGAGGAGGAGGAGGAGGTGGTGGAGGAGGAGGAGGAGGAGGTGGAGGAGGAGGAGGGGAGGAGGAATAGTAAAAGGAGGAGAAGGAGGAATGGTAATAGGAGGAGGAGGAGGCTTGGTTAGTGGGGGAAGGGGTGGAGGAGGAGGAAGAGGAGGAGGTGGAGGAGAAGTAGAAGGAAGAAGAAGAGGAGGAGGTTTGGTTAAGGGGGAGGGGGGAAGAAGAGGAGGACTGGTTGGGGGGGGCGAAGGAGGAAGGAGGAAGAAAAGGAGGAGGAGGAGGAAGGGGTGAAGGGAAACAGGGAGTAGGGGCGGGGGTAGGGGGGGTGAAATGAAGAGGGAGGAGGGGGAGGGAGAAGCTAAATAGAGGAGGATAGAAGGAGGAGGAGGGGGGGGGGGTGAGGTAAGAAGTAAGTCTGGGAGGAAGGAGGAGGATGGGTGGGAGGGAAGGATAGGAAGGAGGAAGGGTTGAAGGGAAGAGGGAGAGTAAGGTGCAGGGGTAGGGAGGGGGGAGACAGGTGGGGGGGAAAGAAGAAGAGGGAGGAGGGGGGAGGGGGTAGGGTATAGTTAATCATTGTCATTGTGTGAATATTTTTTATTTCTTTTATCATTTTTCTTGTGTGATGTTTGTTTTCGTC
>BOPN01000757.1:47500-55000 GCA_017312705.2 Penaeus japonicus
TAGCTTATCCAAATATGCAGCAGGGGGTAGGAAGGGTGAAAGGAGAGAGAGAGAGAGAGAGAGAGAGAGAGAGAGAGAGAGAGAGAGAGAGAGAGAGAGAGAGAGAGAGAGAGAGAGAGAGAGAGAGAGAGAGAGAGAGAGAGAGAGAGAGAGAGAGAGAGAGAGAGAGAGAGAGAGAGAGAGAGAGAGAGAGAGAAGAGAGCGAGAGAGAGAGAGAGAGAGAGAGAGAGAGAGAGAGAGAGAGAGAGAGAGAGAGAGAGAGAGAGAGAGAGAGAGAGAGAGAGAGAGAGAGAGAGAGAGAGAGAGAGAGAGAGAGAGAGAGAGAGAGAGAGAGAGAGAGAGAGAGAGAGAGAGAGAGAAGAGAGAAGAGAGAGAGAGAGAGAGAGAGAGAGAGAGAGAGAGAGAGAAAGAGAGCGAGAGAGAGAGAGAGAGAGAGAGAGAGAGAGAGAGAGAGAGAGAGAGAGAGAGAGAGAGAGAGAGAGAGAGAGAGAGAGAGAGAGAGAGAGAGAGAGAGAGGGAGAAGAGAGAGGAATTAAGTAAGTAAGTGGGAGGGGGGGAGGGAGGGAGGTCAAGACAGGGGTAGGTAGGAGGTGGGTGGGTGGTATGAGGTAAAGAGGGGAGAGGAGGGCATCAAGGCAGGGGTTGGAGAGAGAGAGAGAGAGAGAGAGAGAGAGAGAGAGAGAGAGAGACAGAGAAGAGAAGAAAAGAAGTGGGGGAAGGGGTGAGGATGTAAGTAAGTAAGTAAGTGGGGGGGGGGGGGGAAGTAGGTTAAAGAGAGGAGAGGGGGGCATCAAGGGGCGTCAAGGCAGGGGTTGGAGGAGGAAGTAAAGAGGGGAGAGGAGGAAGAGGGGAGGGGGGGGGGGAGGCTCAGCAGGAGGGAACAAATGTACATCGACTCGAACAACTGTCACACTCTGCTGAACAATGCCATAACGATAAGAACCCTTAATTTTATTTCCGAACAAGCATGTGTGTCACCGCTAATTTCATTTATCAGAAGACTCAATAAATGTCTTTTTCTTCGTCTTCTTGTTTAATAACTAATGTCTGAAATAGGGAAAAAAAAACAGAAAAACAAGAAAAATAGTATGAATTCATATAGATTTACATTTTAAGAACTGAATTTATTTCTTGTCTGTTTAAGAAACAATAAATGCTTTTGATGCTTTTAAATACCTCGTACAGATAAAAGGCCTTCATAAAAAGAATAAATGAATTAATAGAATGAAATAGATTTAAAAAATATAGAACTTTAATTTCCTGCAAATTTAGCAAAATGGGAAATGATATATATACACATGCATATTCACATAAAAAGATAGGGAAAAAAAAGTTAATAGTCAAAACCAGCTTTTATTTCTGTTTAACCTTATATAACAAAAAAAAAAAAAAAAGTCTAAATAACTATTAAAAAAAACGAAAAAAAGGAAGATCTCGAACTAACACACCCTATTAGAGCAACCAAAAATTTAAGAATATAATAAATAGTTAAAGAAAAAAATAATAAAACCAAAAAATTAAGAAAATAAATGGCTAAAAAAAGAAAAGAAAAAGAAAGTAATAAATAGCTAAAATAATGATAATAATAATAATAAAACCAAAAATTTCAGAAAATGATAAACGGCTTTAAAAGATAATGAATAAATAATAGGACCTCGAAGTCGTTAAAAAAAAAAAAAAAAAAAAAAAAAAAAAAATCTTTAACCCTTTTTTCTGACCAACTGCTTCATCGTTTTATCTATTTATCTATTTCTTTTTTATCTATTTATCTTTTTTATGTTATACATCTTTCTTTCCCTTTTTTCATCGATAGCGGAATGTCACTCATAATTTAGTCAAAATTATGAGTGACTTTGCTACATTTGAATGATATTTGTAATTGTGATATTATAAATGGAGAGATAGATTTAAGATATATATATATATATATATATATATATATATATATATATATATATATATATATATATATATATATATATATATATATATGTATGTATATATATTATATGTATATATATATATATATATATATATATATATATATATATATATATATATATATATATATATATATATATATATATATAATTATGAATCATATAAATATTTGGTATTTTGTGTGTGAGATATTGATATTATCTTTGTTATTACCTTGAAGATGATGGTGATGGTGGCGGTGATGATAATGATGATGATGAATAATGAATGTGGTGAATGATATCAACCACAATAATAAAAACAATAAAACAATGATAATGATTACCATAAATAGGAAGTAACGATAATAATCATAATGATTATAACAAAACAACAACAAGGACAACAAAGAGTATTATCGGAAATAAAAACAAAATTGGAAAAAAAAAATAATAATAATCATATGCATAGTGATGGCATTTTCAAGGTTAAACAGATATGTATATATATATATATATATATATATATATATATATATATATATATATATATATATATATATATATACATATATATATATATATATATATATATACATATATATATATATATATATATATATATATATATATATATATATATATATATATATATATATACAAACACACACACACACCCTGTGGTTGTGTTTTGATAATTCTGATGAATAACATGAATCATAAGTAACGTCTATAATTTTCCAATGATAGACATCTGAAGGTATGCTTATACGTGAGGTAATTAATTATAATTACTCAATCGTCAGAGTGTTTCTGGTAAATTGTAATTGTATGTGCTGTTCAGACACACGTATATTGTGTATAAGTATATGTTCCCATAAACACACACATATATCTTTCTCCCTCTCATATATATATATATATATATATATATATATATATATATATATATATATATATATATATATATATACGTATATATATATATATATACACACACACACATATACATCCATACACACACATACACCCACAGAGGAGGCAGGAAGCAGCCGCGGCGACGGAGGCTCTCTTCCACAAGCCAAAACACTAGGTTCACTGGCGTCCCACTCGAGCCCGGGTCCCCTCTTGTGTGGAGGGCCCTTACGTACCCTCCACGTATCCCCTCCCTCCACTTGAGTGCTACTGACACCAATGAGACCACAAGGGAGGGACGGAGGGAGGGAGGGAGGGAGGGACAGAGGGAGGGAGGGAGGGAGGGAGGGAGGGAGGGAGGGAGGGAGGGAGGGAGGGACGGAAGAGAGAGAGAGAGAGAAGGGGAGATGGAAGGGAAGAGGGGAAGGGAAATAAGGAGATGGGAGGGAGGAAAGGGGAAGGGAAATAAGGAGATGGGAGGGAGGAAAGGGGAAGGGATATAAGGAGATGGAAGGGAAGGGAAGGGAGATAGGGAGAAGGAAGGAAGGAAGGGAGATAGGAAAGAGGGAAGGAAGAAAGGTGGGGAGATAGGAAGGAGGGAAGGAAGAGAAGATGGAAAATCATTAAGATACAAACAATTATTATCGTAATATCAGACTATCTGTCTATACCTATCCACACACATACCTAATGCAGAGAAATTGCGAATGAAAATGTAGAAATTCTCAAAAAAGAAACAATTTCAGATATGATATCCCGTTATAATTGTACAAATACCTGTTTTTATGTACAAATTGACTAGAAGAAGAAGAATTAATTTAATTATAATAGAAACACTTTTCAGAAATTACTGGAAAAAAATAATCAAATTGACTAAAATGAGAGAGAGAGAGAGAGAGAGAGAGAGAGAGAGAGAGAGAGAGAGAGAGAGAGAGAGAGAGAGAGAGAGAGAGAGAGAGAGAGAGAGAGAAGGAGAGACCAATGAGTAGATAGATAGACAAAGAAAGATAAGAAAAATTGTCTTTTAGTCATTTACTTATCACATCTATCTTTATTTTCATTCTTCCTCTTTTATTCAGTTTCGTTTCTTACTCTTAACTTCTCGACCAAAGAAAAAAAAAAAGGATTTGTTTTTACGCAAGAAAAAATCCCAGTTATTTCTTTTCTTCTTTTCTTTCTTTCATTTTAAGAACACGCGCATGAAGCTCTTCCGAAGGTCCGTTACTTCCAAGAAAATATTTGAATTACGTTGAAGATCGAACGATTGTAACAGTGACTCTGGCTTAGGCGAACTTCAGGAAAGAAATTGAACAGACGAACGCCTTTACCTCCACGGATGGAAGGGAGGAGGGGAAAAAAAAACTCTTTTCTTCCCTTACTTTACCCTCCTCCTCCTCCTCCTCCCCTCCTTCTTCCCTCCCTCCCTCCCTTCCCCTTCCCTACCCCTCCCTCCACCCCCCCCCCCCTTCCATCTTGCTCGCTTCCCGCCCTTCTTCTTCCTTCGCCTCCCTTCCCTCCCTCCCTACCCTCCCCTCCCCTCCCCTCCCCCTTCGATCCTCCCAACCCCAGGATACCAGCCGGACTCCAGGATTAAATAGGATTTATGCGGGACACATACCCGGATTATACTTGGATTATACCTAGATTAAACCGGGATTACCTACCGACTTCTGCCTGGACTGCCCAAGCCACACACCCGGGCAAACGCCGAGAAAAATAGGGAATTGGGATTTTCATTCATGGGGTTTGGGTGTGTGTGAAGGGAGGGTGAGGAGGGAGGGGAGAGGAGGGAGGGGAGGGGAGAGGAGAGGAGAGGGGAGGGAGGGGAGGGAAGGGGAGAGGAGGGAGAGGAGGGGAGGGAAGGAGGGAGAGGGTGAGAGATCTGGCTTTTCACCGTGGCGGGGAGAGGGGAGGAAGGGTGCAGGAGAGAGAGAGGGAGAGAGAGAGAGAGAGAGAGAGAGACTGAGGGAAAGAAAGAGAGAGAGAGAGAGAGAGAGAGAGAGAGAGAGAGAGAGAGAGAGAGAGAGAGAGAGAGAGAGAGAGAGAGAGAGAGAGAGAGAGAGAGAGAGAGAGGGAGAGAGAAAGAAAGAGAGAGAGAGAGAGAAAGACTGAGGGAAAGAATGATAAATAGAGACTAATACGAAAAGAAAAAGAAAAAAAAAAGACAGAAAGAGAGAGAGAAAGGAAAGAAAAAGAAAGATAAAGAAATGAGAGAAAAAGAGGGTAGAATTGATAGGAAGAAGAAGAAGAAGGAGGGAGAGGAGAGGAGGGGAAAAAAAGGTCGGAGATGAACGGTGAATGGGAGAAGAGAGAGAGAGAGAGAGAGAGAGAGAGAGAGAGAGAGAGAGAGAGAGAGAGAGAGAAAAGAGAAGAGAAAGAGAAGAGAAGAGAGAGAAAAAATAGAGAAAGAAAGAAAGAAAAAAAGAGAAGAGAGAAAGAAAAAAAAGAGAAGAGAAGAGAGAAAGAAAGAAAAAAAAGAGAAGAGAAGAGAAGAAAGAAAGAAAAAAAGAGAAGAGAAGAGAGAAAGAAAGAAAAAAAAAAAGAAGAGAAGAGAAGAGAGAAAGAAAAAAAAAAAAGAGAGAAGAGAAGAGAGGAAAGAAAGAAAAAAAAGAGAAGAGAGGAAAGAAAGTAAAAAAAAAGAAGAGAGAAAGAAAGAAAGAAAGAAAGAAAAAAAAAAAAACGAGAAGAAAGAGAGAGAAAACAAAGAGAAGAGACAGAGAATATTCAAACTGAACAGGACACAAGTACCCCCCCTCCCCCAGCAAAGGACCCCCCAATAAAATGAATGACTATGAACTTATGAACCAATTACGCAACGGAACGCACCGGAGAGATCTTACTACGAGAATAACTCTCTCTTGCAAGTTCGAGTCCCACGAACTTTGGGTCGAGTTAAACTTGATGGGTTTAAAGTTATGTTTCCCGAACTTGATGGTGATGTATTGTTAATGAAACGGATCTTGGTACTGAGAATAGACGATGAAGAGGGAATAGGAAAAGGGAAAATGTTTTGATGTTTATATATACGAATGGTGTTATCTTTTCACTTAAAAGTGTTTATAATGTTATGTTGATAATTATAGCACAGACACACATAAATAAGTAAATATATGTATGCATATATATATATATATATATATATATATATATATATATATATATATATATATATATATATATATATATATATATATATGTGTGTGTGTGTGTGTGTGTGTGTGTACGCATAAAGTTGAAATCGGAAATCTAAGGGGAATCATGGACGAGTCCATGATGGAAGGAAGGTTAGGGGTTGGAGGAAGGAAGCTAGCTAAGAAATTGAAATATTAGAGTGAAAATATAAAAGTTAGAGGGGCTTTCCCTCTTGCCTGTAGTATGATTAATGTTCTTTAGGCACGTCGTTTGTGCATGATCGTTCGTTATTTTGGCTTCGGCCGCGCAAGTTCTTCGCATTATATTTAAATAGTTCTTATTATGTAATATTACATATATAAGTATGATAAATTCTTTTTTTTTTTTTTTTTTTTAAGGATTCCGAGACGAAAAGGTTTACGAAAAGCAGGTCTTCTGGTTTGAGTGCAGGACAGATTACTTACAGGTCGGTCTATTCTTAGGGACCTACCCATGTATGATTAGGTATTCTTTGTTTGAAGAGAAAGAGGAAAGAAAGAAAGAGAGAGAGAGAGAGAGAGAGAGAGAGAGAGAGAGAGAGAGAGAGAGAGAGAGAGAGAAAAGAGAGAGAGAAGAGAGAAAAGAAAGAGAGAAAAGAGAGAGAGAGAGACAGACAGAGACAGAGACAGAGAGAGAAAAGAAAGAGAGAGAAAAGAAAGAGAAAGAGAGAGAGAGGATGAAGAGGGAATTGGAAAGTGGAAAATCTTAAGAAAGAAGATTATACGAGAAGGATTTATTTTCATTTGAAATATTTATAACGTTATATTACCAATGATTATATATATATATATATATATATATATATATATATATATATATATATATATATATATATATATATACCAAATATGTATACTATATATATTTTTTTCTTCTTTCTAAATGTATATGTATATATATTAACAATTAGACGGTAAATGGCATTTAGTTTGTAACGGTCTTATAACGATACAGATGTATAACAAAAATAAAATAAAATAAGATAGAATAAAATATAATAAAATAAAAGCTTCATAAAGAAATTTGAATAATTCTAAAAATTAGACTTTCTTGTGAGAATAAAAGGGAAATGTAATAATGTATATATTTTAATTTACTGAGGACTTTGTAGTGACTGTTTTTTCATTAACTGGTATTATTATTATTATATTATTATCATTATTTTATTCCTGTGGTTCTCCGTTTTCTATTCGTTTTTTCCTTTGGTTCTCCGTTTTCTTCTTATGGGACTCCTTATTCTTTTCGTTTTCTCATTGTGTTGTCTGTTTTCTTTCCTATTTTCTTTTTGTATTCGTTTTCTTTTCGATTTCTTCTTGTGCCACTTCGTTTTTGTTTTTGTTTTTGTTTTTCTTATTGTGGTACACCTCTTTTTTCTGGTTTCTTCGTTTGGTTTCTTCTTGATTTCGTCTTATATTTCGTTGTCTTGTCATTTTCTTCTTGTGGTTGTCCGTTTTCTTTACGTTTTTTTTCTTGAAATAATCCTATTTTTTCGTGT
>BOPN01000757.1:60000-65000 GCA_017312705.2 Penaeus japonicus
GCTCATTGACAATCCTCCGTGAAATGGTTTCGCTGCCAAGGGAAATTGGAAGCGAAGTGGATTACCGTAACTCAATCCCAGTTGGATCTCTCTCTCTCTCTCTCTCTCTCTCTCTCTCTCTCTCTCTCGCTCGCTCGCTCTCGCTCGCTCGATGTCTGTCTCTCGCTCGCTCGCTCGCTCGGTGTTTGTTTTTTGCTCGCCGTCTGTCTGTCTGTCTCATTCTCTCTCTCTCTCTCTCTCTCTCTCTTTCTCTCTCTCACTCGCTGTTTCTCGCTCGCTCTCGCTCTTTATCTGTCTCTCTATCTCTCTCTCTCTGTCTCTCTCTCTCTCTCTCTCTCTCTCTCTCTCTCTCTCTCTCTCTCTCTCTCTCTCTCTCTCTCTCTCTCTCTCTCTCTCGCTCGCTCGCTCACTCGCTGTTTGTCTTTTGTTCGCTGTCTGTCTCATTCTCTCTCTCTCTCTCTCTCTCCCTCTCTCTCTCTCTCTCTCTCTCTCTCTCTCTCTCTCTCTCTCTCTCTCTCTCTCTCTCTCTCTCTCTCTCTCTCTCTCTCTCTCTCTCTCTCTCTCTCTTTCTCGTTCACCAACCCTTTACCAGGCTTGTGATGAGAGGTGGGCTAGGCAAGCGGTAGGAGGGGAGAGGGGAGAGGGTAGAGGGTAGAGGGGGGTAGTGGTTGGGGGAGAGGATAGAGGGGGGGTAGTGGGTGGGGAAAGGGTAGATGGGTTAGTGGAGACTATGGGGAGGGGAAGGAGGGGTATGTGTATGTGTATGTGTAGCTATGTGCGTGTGTGGCTAGGTATGTGGTTATGTGTGTGTGTTTGTAGGTTTATATGTGTGAGTGGTTCTGAATCGAGAACCATACGCACTTCCTATAGCACTGTGTCTATATATATATATATATGTGTGTGTGTGTGTGTGTGTGTGTATAGATAGATAGATATAGATAGATAGATAGATAGATAGAGAGAGAGAGAGAGAGAGAGAGAGGGAGAGAGAGAGAGAGAGAGAGAGAATGGTTCAATAAATACCCATTAAAACAAATTATCTTCTTATTCCTCTCTTTTTTCCTCAACCTTTTTTCCTGTTCCTACCCTCTTTAGTTTTCTTTTTCTCTCCCTCTTAATCTTCCTCTTAGGCCTCCCCTTCTTTCTCTTCCTCTTTTCCCTCTTCCCCTTCGTCCTTATTTTTCTCGTCGTCCTCCTCTTCCTCTTCCTCTTGGCCCTCTTCTTCTTCGTCCTCATCTCTCTCTTCGCCCTCTTCTTCTTTATCCTCTTTACCTTCTCTCTTTCCATCCTCCTCCTCCTCTCCCTCTCCTTCTTCGTCCACATCCTCCTCCCCTTCTTCGTCCTCCTTCTCATCTCCCTCTCCGCCTCCTCCCCCTCTTCGTCCACATCCTCCTCTCCTTCTTCGTCCTCCTCTTCCTCTTCGTCCCGGCTCCATTTCCCTTCCTCCCTGCTAAATCCCCACACTTTTTTTCTTTCTTTCTCTCTCCCCCTTTCCCTTCCTTACTTCCTCGTCTTCTTCTAGTTTTCCTCCTTCTTCCCTTACCCCTTAGAATTCTCCCTTTCCTTTCCTCCTTCTTCCCCCATCTGCATCTCCTTCAACCTTCCTCCTTCTTTCTTCCTTTTTCTCCTTCTCTCTTTCCTCTTTCCTCTTTCCCCTGCTCCTCCGTTAAGCTTCTTCCTCCTCCTCTTTCCCCCTTTAACCCCCACCTCCCCAACCCCTTCCTTCTAATTCTTCCTCCTTTCCTCCCCTCTCCATCCTCCCCCTCCCACCCTATCCCCTTCCCCCTCCCCATCTCGTCCCCCTTCCTTCCCCCCTCCCCCTCCCAACCCATCCCCATCCCACTCTCCCTCTCCTCCCCTCTATCCCCTCCACTTTAACCCCCCGACCATTTTCCCCTCCCCCTCCCTTCTCTTCCTCCCTCTCTCCTCCCTCCCCCTCCCCCCCCAGAAGCCCCGCAAGGATTATCCCCATAAGAGGTTCGTGTGTTTGGCACTTCGATTAAATTCAAGGTTTAGAGTAGGTTCAGAAGGCCCTATTTTCTAAATTGGTTTCCTATTAAGACGACGCATATATGTGCCTTATGTGTACATGTATATATATATGTTGTTGCTGTTGATGTTTTTTCTTTTTTTTTCTTTTATTTTGCTTATTTTCCCGGTCGTTTGATTTTGTAATAACATTATGTAATCGCGTTTGTGATCTCGATTTTTTTAAACATATGTTGCTGGTTTGGAGGTTTCTCTTAATTTGCTGTATCAAGTTGAATGTTGAATAATGAATTAACATATGGTTGTATGTCTGTATGTATTGCGCATACAGACATACATTCTTACTCCTTACGTCTCTCTCAAAGTGTATATATATATTTATATATATATATATATATACATACATTTATATATATATATATATATATATATATATATATATATATATATATATATATATATATCATGATAGGGAGAAGATGAATGATAATATTTTTATCAATAACGGCGAAGAAAAATAAGAAAGACGGAAGAGAAAAAAAAGGAAGAGAAATGAACGAATAAGTATAATCTTTTGTTTCTTTTTCTTTTTCGATAACTAGGAGGAGGGGACGATGGGGGGGGGGAGAGGAGAAGGGAAAAAAGGGAGGGAGGGAATTGGTAAGAAAATGGAGTGGAAAGAAGGAGAAGGGAAGGGGAAAGAAGGGGTTGAAGGGAGAACGAAGGGAAATAAAGAGAATCAGGAGAGAGAGAGAGAGAGAGAGTGAGAGAGAGAGAGAGAGAGAGAGAGAGCGAGAGAGAGAGACAAAAAAGAAAGAAGTGAGAGAGAGAGAGAGAGAGAGGAGAGTGAGAGAAAGAAAGAAAGAAAGAGGAGAGAGAAAGAAAGCGAAAGAAAAAGAGAGAGAAAGAAAGAAAGAGAGGGAGATAGAGAGAAATAGAGGGGGCAAGGGTGAAGCAAAGTGAAAGAGAGAGAGAATTTGGAATTTTATTTTCCTCTTGGCTGGGAGTGACGGATCTGTGAAATGCGCGAGTGGAAATGAATGGGCGCTCATCTCAGTTGGCCCGGGGTGAGGGGAGAGACCGAGGGATGAGTCCAAGGGAGGGGAGAGAGGAAAGAGGAGAGGGGAGAGACCGAGGGATGAGGGGAGAGAGGGGAGAGGTGAGGGGAAGGAGAGGGGAGGGGAAGGAGAGGGGAGAGAACGAGGGAGGGGAGAGAGGGAAGAGAACGAGGGAGGGGAGAGAGCGAGGGGTGAGGGGAAAGAGGAGAGGGGAGATAAAGAGGGAGGGGAGAGAGCGAGGGGTGAGGGGAAGGAGGAGAGGGAAGGGAGAGTGAGACAGGGCGGGGAGGAGGGAGGGAGAGAGGGGAGAGACCGAGGGATGAGGGGAGAGAGGGGAGAGGTGAGGGGAAGGAGGAGAGGGGGAGAAGGAGAGGGGAGAGAGAGAGGGAGGGGAGAGAGCGAGGGGTGAGGGGAAGGAGGAGAGGGAAGGGAGAGTGAGACGAGGGAGCGTGGGGAGGGAGAGGGAGAGAGGGGAGAGACCGAGGGATGAGGGGAGAGAGGGGAGAGGTGAGGGGAAAGAGGAGAGGGGAGATAAAGAGGGAGGGGAGAGAGCGAGGGGTGAGGGGAAGGAGGAGAGGGAAGGGAGAGTGAGACGAGGGAGCGTGGGGAGGGAGAGGGAGAGAGGGGAGAGACCGAGGGATGAGGGGAGAGAGGGGAGAGGTGAGGGGAAGGAGGAGAGGGAAGAGACCGAGGGATGAGGGGAGAGAAGGGAGAGGTGAGGGGAAGGAGGAGGGGGAAGGGAGAGTGAGACGAGGGAGCGTGGGGAGGGAGAGGGAGAGAGGGGAGAGACCGAGGGGTGAGGGAAAGGAGGAGAGGGAAGGGAGAGTGAGACGACAGGAAGAGGAGAAGGAGAGAGGAGGAAGGGAGGGAGAGAGGAACGGGAGAGAGACACGAGGGAGCATGGGGAGAGATAGAGAGAGGGGGGAAAGTGGAGGGGGTGAGGGGAAGGTGGAGAGGGATAGGGGGTGGACGAGAGGGAGAGAGGAGGAAGGGAGGGAGAGGGGAACGGGAACGTATGGAGCGTGGGGAGAGAGAGAGAGAGAGGGGCAGGAGAGGAGGGGAAGAGGGAAGAGAGGGAGAGGAGAAGAAGGGAGGGAGAGAGGAAGGAGAAGATGGAGGAGGGGAATATGGGGAGGGAGGAGAGAGAAAGAGGGGAGGGAAGAGGGGAAGGTGGAGAGGGAGAGGGGAAGTAGAACAGGGGAGAGGAAGAAAAGGGGAAGGGGAAAACAGGAGCAGGGGGGGGAGAGGGAGATTAGGGGAGATAGGGTCAAAGGTAGAGGAGGAGAGATAGACGGAGAAAGAAGGAGAGGTGAGAGGGGAGAGGGGGCAAAGGGGGAACGGGAAGATAGACGAAGAGGGGAAGGGGGAAAAGGGGTAAGAGAGAATGAAGACAGAGAAAGAGGGGAAAAAGGAAGAGGGGTATATGTGGGAGGTGGGTGGAGAAGAGGGCAAAGAGGAACAGGGAGATAGGGTGAGAAGGAAGGGAAGGAGGAGTTGGGTAAAGAGTGAAAGAGAGAAAGAGAGAGGGAGATAAATAGATAGATATAGAGATGGATCGAGAGAGAGAGAGAAAGAGAGAGAGAGAGAGAGAGAGAGAGAGAGAGAGAGAGAGAGAGAGAGAGAGAGAGAGAGAGAGAGAGAGAGAGAGAGAGAGAGAGAGGGGGGGGGGGGGGGGATAGATAGTTAGATATAGAGCTGGATAGATAGAGAGAGAGAGAAAGAGAAATAGAGATCGATAAATAGATAAATACATAGAGAGATGGATAGATAGAGAGAGAGAGAGAATGAGAAAGAAAGAGAGGGAGAGAAAGAGAGAGAGAGAGAGACGGATTGAGGAAAGGGTGAGGGCATAGGAAATTGAAGGTTGAATGATTGAGAGGGGAGAAGGAAAACGAGGGGAAACATAAAGCAAAGGAGGAGACGAGGGAATTCAGAAGAGAAAGAGAGGGTATG
>BOPN01000757.1:77500-80000 GCA_017312705.2 Penaeus japonicus
GAGAGAGAGAGAGAGAGAGAGAGAGAGAGAGAGAGAGAGAGAGATGAGAGAGAGAGAGAATGAGAGAGAGAGAGAATGAGAGAAAGAAAGAGAGAGAGAATGAGAGAAAGAGAGAGAGAGAGAGAGAGAGAGAGAGAGAGAGAGAGAGAGAGAGAGAGAGAGAGAGAGAGAGAGAGAGAGAGAGAGAGAGAGAGAGAGAGAGAGATGAGAGAGTGAGAGAAAGAGAGAGAGAGAGAGAGACAAAGAGACGAGACAGAGAGAGAGAGAGAAGGAGAGAAAGAAAGAGAGAGAGATGACAGAGAGAGACAGAGAATAAATCGAAAATGAAAAAAAAGAAGAATGAGAATGATATCGTAATGACTAAGAGATGAAAATACAAAATGGCGGCATCTCAGCTGATAAGATCTGAAAACTTAAAGGAGACAATTAAGCCTTCCCCTTTCTCTCTCTCTCTCTCTCTCTCTCTCTCTCTCTCTCTCTCTCTCTCTCTCTCTCTCTCTCTCTCTCTCTCTCTCTCTCTCTCTCTCTCTCTCTCTCTCTCTCTCTCTCTCTCTTCCTTTCTCTGTCTTTCTCTCTCTCTCTCTCTCTCTCTCTCTCTCTCTCTCTCTCTCTCTCTCTCTCTCTCTCTCTCTCTCTCTCTCTCTCTCTCTCTCTCTCTCTCTCTCTCTCTCTCTCTCTCTCTCTCTCTCACTCTCTATATTTGTCTTGAGTGCTGATGACCACTATCATGACCGCTTCAACATCTACTGCAAAGACAATTGCTTATCAACACTTGCAAATTGCAAATCCCCAAGCAAAAGATAACCAGCCATTGTCATCACAATCCTCACCATAATTTACCATATTCCGAAAGCTTTATAGATAAAAAATAAAGGTCTTTCTAGGGACTAACTACCCCTGAAGATACGGGACCTTAAATCCACTTATTCTTATCAAAGTCATCTTTTAATAGTTTACATATCAAAAAAAAAAAAAAAAAAAAAAAAAAAAAAAAAAAAAAAAAAAAAAAAAAAGGGATGATTGAGCAACCTCATTTAACCTTTAAAATTAGGACCCAAACCCTCATCTTACCTCTCACCTTCCTCATCCCTCTCTCTCTCTCTTCTCTTCCTCATCCTTCCCTCCTCCCCTCCCTCCTCCGTCTCTTTTCCCCTCCGTTCCCCTTTTTCTCATTTTAAATAAGGGTTAGGTTAAACAAGGAGGGGGAGAGGAGGGAAGAGGAGGAGGGGGAAGGAGGGAGGGAAGGGGAGGAGGGAAGGGAGGGAGGAGGGAAGTGGAGGAGGGGGAGAGGAGGGAAGTGGAGGAGGGGGAAAGGAGGGAAGAGGAGGGAGGGGGAGAGGAGGGAAGAGGAGGGAAGAGGAGGGAAATGGAGGAGGGGGAGAGGAGGAAAAAGGAGGAAGAGGAGGAGGGGGGGAGGAGGAAAGAGGAGGGAAGTGGAGGAGGGGGAGAAGAAGGAAGTTGAGGAGGGGGAGAGGAGGAAAGAGGGAAGTGGAGGAGGAAGGAAGAGGGGGGAAGGGAATGACGGAAGAGAAGGAGGGAAGAGGAGGAGGGGGAGAGGGAGGAGGAGAAGAAAGGAGGAAATGAGGGAGGGGGAGGGAGGGAAAAGACGAAGAGAGAGGGAAAAGGACGAAGAGGGAGGGGAAGGGGTGGGGGGGAGAAGACAGGAGAGGGAGGGGAAGGGTGGGGGGGAGAGGACAGGAGAGGGAAGGGAAGGGTGGGGGAGAGAGGACAGGAGAGAGAGGGGGAAAGGGGAAGGTGGGGGGAGAGGACAGGAGAGGGAGGGAAAAGGGGAAGGGAGCAGAGAGGACAGGAGAGGGAGGGGAAGGGTGGGGGAGAGGACAGGAGAGGGAAGGGAAGGGTGGGGGGAGAGAGTGACAGGAGAGAGAGGGGAAAGGGGGAAGGGTGGGGGGGAGAGGACAGGGAGAGGGAGGGAAAAGGGGGAAGGGGGCAGAGAGGACAGGGAGAGGGGGAGGGGAAGGGTGGGGGGAGAGGACAGGAGAGGGGTGGGGGGAGAGGACAGGGAGAGGGAGGGGAAGGGTGGGGGGAGAGGATAGGAGAGGGAGGGAAAAGGGGAAGGGGGGAGAGAGGACAGGAGAGGGAGGGGAATGGTGGGGGGAGAGGACAGGAGAGGGAGGGGAAAGGGGAAGGGTGGGGGGAGAGGACAGGAGAGGGAGGGGAAAGGGGAAGGGTGGGGGGAGGACAGGAGAGGGAGGGGAAAGGGGGAAGGGGTGGGGGAGAGACAGGGAGAGGGGTGGGGGAAGAGGACAGGAGAGGGAGGGGAAGGGGTGGGGGAGAGGACAGGGAGAGGGGAAAGGAGAAGGGTGGGGGGAGAGGACAGGAGAGGGAGGGAAAAGGGGAGGGGTGGGGGAGAAGACAGGGAGAGGGTGGGAGGGGAAAGGGGAAGGGTGGGGG
Organism: Penaeus japonicus; assembly: GCA_017312705.2. Taxonomy (NCBI): domain Eukaryota; kingdom Metazoa; phylum Arthropoda; class Malacostraca; order Decapoda; family Penaeidae; genus Penaeus; species Penaeus japonicus. The sequence continues at coordinate 79,913 of BOPN01000757.1, forward strand.
GAGAGGACAGAGAGGGAGGGGAAAGGGGAAGGGTGGGGGGGGAGGAGGGACAGAGAGGGAGGGGAAAGGGGAAGGGGGAGAGTGACAG
>BOPN01000757.1:87500-92500 GCA_017312705.2 Penaeus japonicus
AATTATAATGATGATGATAGTAATAATGATGATAATAGTAATAATGATGATAGAATTATAATGATGATAATGATGATAATAGTAATAATGAGGATAAAATAATAATGATGGTAATAGTGATGATAGTAATAATGACGATAGAGTAATAATGATGGTTGTAGTGATGATAACAATAATGATGATAGAATAATAGTGATGGTTGTAGTGATGATAATAAATCATGATGATAAGATAATAATTATGGTTGTAGTGATGATAATAAATAATGATGATAGAATAATAATGATGGTTATAGTGATGATGATAAATAATGATGATGAAATGATAACGATGGTTGTAGTGCTGATAATAAATAATGATGATAAGATGATAATGATGGTTGTAGTGATGATAATAAGGAGGAGGAGGAGGAGGTAATAATCATTAAAATGATGATTATCCTTATCCTCATCATTATAACCATACTAATCATCATCACTATCATCACCATCATCACTATCATCATCACCCTCGGTCATAATCAGATTATGAATCATCTTATTATGGAAAGACATTATCATAACCTGTTAACATCATGTTAATCTTCGGCTACTTGGTGCACTGCTTCTCTCTCTCTCTTTCTCTCTTTCTTTCTATTTTGTTCGATTTTTCTCTCTCTATTTTGTTCGGTTTCTCTTTTTCTCTTTCTCTTTTGTTCGATTTCTCTCTCTCTCTCTCTCGTTCTTTCTCTCTTTTTCGTTCGATTTCTCTCTCTTTTTTGTTCGATTTCTCTCTCTCTTTCTCTTTTGTTTGATTTCTCTCTCTCTCTTTCTTTCTCTTTCGTTCGATTTCTCTCTTTCTCTTCTCTCTCTTTCTTTCTTTTCTCTCTCTTTCTTTCTCTTCTCTCTCTTTCTTTTTCTTCTCTCTTTCTTTCTCTTATCTCTCTCCTTCTTTCTCTCCTCTCTCTTTCTTTCTCTTCTCTCTCTTTCTTTCTTTCTTTCTCTTCTCTCTTTCTCTTCTCTCCCCCCCTCCCCCCCCTCTCTCTCTCTCTCTCTCTCTCTCTCTCTCTCTCTCTCTCTCTCTCTCTCTCTCTCTCTCTCTCTCTGTCTAGCCCTCAAGAGAAAGAGAGAAAAAAGAAAAGAAAACGAAGAAAACATTAAGAAAAGAATATAAATAGATCACAGACCAAGCAAGAAGGTCGAAATCGATATCTGAAATGCAGATATTATAGACCTTAACGTGATCCTCCGTTTTAATCAGCCTTTAAGCCGCCTGAGTCAAGTGATAGAAGCTAATTTCATTCTTTATATTATTTATATTATTCTGATACGGTTTTTGTTGTTGTTGTTGTTGTTTTTTTGGATAGGGAAAGTATGTGTGGTATCTATTATTATTATTATTATTATTATTATTATTATTATTATTATTATTGTTGTTATATGATGTAGTTAATTAATTATCTTTCAATCTTTGTCTCTCTCTCTCTCTCTCTCTCTCTCTCTCTCTCTCTCTCTCTCTCTCTCCTTCATCACCCTTTTTTCCCATAATCTCCCTCCCCTGGACCCCCTACCTCCCTCCCCTTCACCTCTCCGATTTTCCCCACCTTTCTTCTCCCCCTCACACCCCTCCCTCCCTTCCCCTCCCCTCACCCCCATCTACTCCCCTCATCCCTTCCCCTCCCCCATCTACCCCCCTTCCCTTACCCTTCCCCTCACCCTTCCCCCTCAACCCCCTCACTCCCCCCACACCCTCATCCCTTCCTCCTCACCCTTCCCCTCAACCCCCTCACCCCACCCATCCCCACCCCCCTTCCCCTCACCCTTCCCTTCCCCCCTCAACCTTCCCCACCCCCCTTCCCCCATTCCCCTCACCCTTCCCCCTTCCCCTTTCCCCTCACCCTTCCCCTCCTTCACCCCTCCTTCCCCACCCCCATTCCCCTCACCCTTCCCCCCTTCCCCTCCCTATCCCCCTTCCCCTCGCCCCATCACCCCCACCCCCATTCCCCTCACCCCCTTCCCCCTCACCCTCACCCACCCCTCTTCCCCTCACCCTCTCCCCATTCCCCTCACCCCCTTCCCCTCACCCTTCCCCTCACCCTTCCCCCTCGTCCACAAACTGGAAACCACATGACCCAAACTGCCCCCTGACAGCCACGGGCGCTCGTCGTACCGGTAACAAAGGACGGAACAGATGTGTCTCCAGTTACTATATACATACAATTATTGAGCGCCCCTTTAATGACTTTGAAGGGGGGGGATGGGGTTAGGGGGGTTGAGGGGAGGGAGGGTTGGGGGTTAGGGGTTGGGGGTTGGGGTGTGGGTGGGGGTTTGGGGGTTGGGGGTTGGGGTTGGGGGTTGGGTTGGGGGTGGGGGTTGGGGGTTAGGGGGTTGGGGAGGGTGGGGGGTTGGGGTTGGAGTGGTTGGAGGTTGGGAGGAGGATGGGGTTGGGGGGTTGAGTGGGGAGGGGGTTGAAGGTTTGGGGGTTGGGGTTGGGGGGGTTGTTGGGGAAGGGAGGGGGGTTGGGGTTGGGGAGGGAGGGAGGATGGGGTTGGGGTTGAGATGTGGTGTGGGGTTAGGGTGTTGGGGAAGAGTCAGGAGGAGGGGAAAGAGTATGAGGATTTTTTGGGGTTGGGGTGAGGGAGGGGGTTGCGATGGGGTTGGAAAAGAGGATGAGGATGGGGTTGGGATTATGGAGAAGAGGGGTATGAGGTATGAGGTTAGAAGACCAGGGTTTGGGGTGAATGGGGGAGAGGTTGGGGGTTAGATGGAAAGGAAAGGGTGAGGTTGGGTGAGGGGGTTTGGGTGAGGTTGGGGTGAGGGGTTATTAGAGCGGTTGACTTGAGGGTAGCGAGGGTATGGGCGTAAGAGTGAATGGTGAATGCAGCAGGGTGTCTTTCTATTGAATTCTTTCTCTTTCTCTATCTCTCTTTCACTCTTCATCTCTCTCACTTTCTCTCTTCTCTTTTCTCTTTCTTTTTATTTCCCTTCTTATCTATCCTTCTCTTTTTCGTTTTTTTTTTCTCTCTCTCCTCTCTCTTTCTATCTCTTCCTTTTCTCTCCCCTCTTTTTTTTCTCGCTCTTTTTACCCCTTTCTTCCTCTCCCTCTTGCTCTCTCTCCTTTCCTCCCTCCACTTTCTCTCTCTCTCTCTCTCTCTCTCTCTCTCTCTCTCTCTCTCTCTCTCTCTCTCTCTCTCTCTCTCTCCCTCTCTCTCTCTCTCTCTCTAGCTCCGTTTCTCTCTCTCCCTCCCTCTCCTTTCCTGCCATCCTCCCTCCCTTCATTCTCTTCCCCCACCTCTCTCTCCGTCTCTCTCTTTCCCTCCCCCTTTCTCTCTGTCTCTCTCTTTCCTCTCTCCTCATTTCTTGCAATCCTCCCTCCCTTCTTTCTTCTCTCCCCCTATCTCTCTCTCTCCGCTCTTCTTCCCTCCCCCAACCGCTCTCCTCTCCGTCTCTCTCTTCTCCCTCTTTCCATCCTCTCCTCTACTCACTCACTCTCTCCTCCCCCTCCCTCCCTCCTCCCCCACACCCCGATCGCCCTCTCCCCCAATGAAGGGTGTGGAAGGGGTGACCGAGTGGGTGTGACAAACTCTTATTTATATTTATGGGGGGGAAAGGGGGAGAGGGGGGAGGGAGATAGGGGGAGCGAGGGGGAAAGAGGGAAGGAGGGAGGAGGGGGAGCGAGGGGGAAGGAGGGGAAGAGGGATGAGGGAGAGGGGGAGGGGGAGGGAGATAGGGGGAGCGAGGGGGAAGGAGGGAAGGAAGGAGGGAGGGGGGAAGAGGAGGGACGGAGGGGGAAGGAGGGAAAGAGGGAGGAGGGGGGAGGGGTGAGGGGGAAGGGGAGAGGTATCGAGGGAATGAAATGGATGTGTTTACATTGATCGTGCTATTATTTACGGGTTGTGTTGTAAGGTGTCTCTTAGGTTGTTGTTGTTGTTGTTTTTTCGTGTGTGTGTGTGTGGGGGGGGGGGGTTGTGTGTTTGTTTCTGTGTGTATGTTTGTGTTGTGTGTGTTTGTTTCTGTGTGCGTGTGTATGTGTGTGTGTGGGTTTGTTTGTGTGTGTGCGTATGTTTGATTGGTGTGTGTGTTTGTTTGTGTGCGTATGTGTTATCATCACTATCATCTTTCTCATAACCATACGATTATGATAATGACAGGAACAATAAAAATAATAATCATAAACAGATATCTAAAAAAAAGGAAAAAGAGAGAGAGAATCCAAAATTAACCCAACCATTAAAAAAACAAAAACAACAACAACAACAACAACAACCAAACCAAAAAACAAACAAAGACATACAACCAGAGAGAGACAGAAAAACACCAGCCCCCACTTCCCCCACCCCTCCCGCCCCTCTCAGCCCCCCTCCCCCAAAAAAAAGATAAATAAGAGGAAGGGAATGAAATCACAGATAATCTTTAACTTGATGTCAGAATAAGGCAGAAGAGTTTAGTGAAACAACATGGCTTCCCGTTAGAGGGGGGGGGAGGAGGAAGGGGGGGGGGGTAGGGGGGGAGAAGGGGATGAAGGGGGGGGGGAGGGGGGGACAGATGGCGTGCAATTATGGTGGAGGATACAAGTGCTTAGGGGAGAAGGAGGGGAAAAAGAAGGGGGGGGGGGATAGAAGGGGGAATGGAAGGGGATGAGGAGAGGATGGGGATGGGGATGGGGAGGGGATGGGGAGGAGAGGGGAGGGGAGGGGATGGGGATGGGATTGGAGGGAGAGAAGGTGGGGGGGAGGAGGGGAGGGGAGGGGAGCGGAAGGGAAGAGGAGGAGAGATAGGAGGAGGAGGAGGAAGATGAAAAAGTTAAAGAAAAGGAGGAAGGCAAAAGGTTTAGAGAAAGGACAGGAGAAGAAGCGAGTGGGAGATTAAGAAAAGGAGAGATAAACAGACGAAATAAGGGGAGAGCGAGAGGAGGAGAGGGGGGAGGGGGGGGATAGGTGTGTGTGTGTGTATGTGTGTGTGTGTTATCTAATTTGAAATTATAACAAAAAAGCCCCCTGAAAAAAACAATAGTCACTTATA
>BOPN01000757.1:97500-102500 GCA_017312705.2 Penaeus japonicus
AGGGGGAGTAGAGGGGGGTGGAGAGAGGGTTGGGGGGGGGGGAGGGGGAGGGGGGAGGGATAAAATCTAGGACTAATCTACCAGACGGTATGATGCTTGTGATACTTGGTCACACGGGTGGGGTAGGAGGTGGGGGTAAGGGGGAGGGGCAAGGGTAGGAGGTAGTGGTTAGGGGGAGGTGTAAGGGAAGGTTGGGGGCAGGAGGTAGGGGTAAGGGTAGTAGGTAGTCGTTAGTGGGGAGGGGGTAAGGGGAAGCGGTAGGAGTTAGGTGGTGGGGTTAGGGGGAAGGGTAGGGGGGAGGGGCAAGAGTAGGAGGTAGGGGGTAAGGGGGAGGGGCAAGAGTAGGAGTAAGGGGCTAGGGGGGAGGGTAGGAGGCATGAGGTAGGGGGAGGGGCAAGAGTATGAGGTAGGGGGTAAGGGGGAGGGGCAAGGCAGGAGGCATGAGGTAGGGGGAGGGGCAAGAGTATGAGGTAAGGGGTAGGGGAAGAAGAGGTGGAGCGGGGGGGGGGGGGCATATATCAATTTATTCATATATCGAGTAAATGATTGATTAACTCCCTCTTGTCTTTTATTGTTGTTGTTAGAAGTACTACTAGCAATAGTAACAATGATAGTGATTGTAATTGTCATATTTTAAATGGTAGTTGAAGTTCTATCCTTTTTATAATCTATATTGTTAATCTTAATATCTGTATTACTATTAATTTATTTATTTATGTATTATTTATTTATTATTTATTATTTATTATTTATTATTTATTATTTATTATTTATTATTTATTATTTATCATTTATTATTTATTATTTATCATTTATTATTTATTAATTCATCGTGAGGACTACTTTTGTTATTGTTATTATTATCATTGTTATTAATTGTTCTGTTGTTATTATAGTTGTTGTTATTATCACTATGGCAATTTTGATTATCATTTAACTAGTATCATTGTTGGTATAAGTTATCATTACTATTATTGTAATTGTTATCATCATATTTATTATCTATTACTAAAAGTATTGTTATTATCATTATCTTGAAGATAGTTATTATCATTAATAGCAGTATTTGTGTTAGTATTAACGTTACTATCGTAATTAACCTTATGACAAATATCGTTGTTATTCGTATCATTATCATAAAGATAATTACCCATCATGATAGACATAAAATCACAAACATAAAACACAAGAAAAATCATCAATACCAATAACACAAAACAAAAACAACCAACAACAACAACAATAACAACAAAACAACAACAATAACAACAAAACAACAAAAACAAAAACTACCAACAACACAACAACAAAAACAACAACAAAACAACAACAACCACGCCCACCTAACCCACCCCCCCCCCCAAAAAAAAAAAAAAAAAAAAAAAAAAAAACAGTCAGCATCCATGAAGCCCCTCCTGTAATTAACACACTAAACCTTACCGGTTCCCAGTTCCCCCCTTGAGAGCAGGGCGCCCATCTCTCTTCCCCGGTGGCAGATGCTTTGACCGGGAGAACACGGAAGGGAGATGGAGTGGGGAGTGGGAAGGCCTCGGAGAGAACGCGAGGATTGTGGTTGAGAACTCTTGGCGTTTTTCTGTGGGAGGGGGGGGGGGGGTGAAATGTTTGGTTTTTGAGTTTTTTTGTTTTGAAATTGAAGTGAGGGGGTTGTGTGTGTGTTCGTTTTGGGGTTATTGTTTTTTTTTTTTTTTGGGGGGGGTTGTGTGGGGGGTTGTGTGTGTGTTCGTTTTGGGGGTTATTGTTTTTTGGGGGTGGGGGGTTGTGGAAGTTGTGTGTGTTCGTTTTTGAGGTTATTGTTTTTTTTTTTTTTTTTTTTTTTTTTTTTTTTTTGGGGGGGGTGGGGGGTTGTGTGTGTGTTCGTTTTGGGGGTTATTGTTTGGGGGTTGTTTTCTTTCTTTTTTTATGGGGGGTTGTATTTTTTTGGGGGGTGGTTGTTTTTGGGGGTTGGGTGGGGTGGGGTTTTGTGGGGGTTGTGTGTGCCCTCGTTTTGGGGGTTATTGTTTTTTGGGGGGTTGTATTTTTCTCTTTTTTTTGGGGGGGGGGGGAGTGTTGGGGTGTTCCTGTTTGGGTTGTTGTTGTTCTTTTTCTTCTTTTTTTTTTTGGGGGGGGAGGGGTTGTTTTTTTTTTGGGGGGGGGGTGTTTTTTTGAGGGGTTGTTTTAGGGAAGGATGGAGTTGTGGCGTTCGGATTGTTGTGGTATTGTGGTGGTTGTATTTTGGTGCTTTTAAGGTTCCATCGTTGTTTTATAGGAAGGCAAGGGGTGTATCCTTTTGAATAAAAATGTTATGTGTATAGTGGGTTTGCCTGCTGGTGTATGTATATATATATATATATATATATATATATATATATATATATATATATATATATATATATATATATATATATATATATATATGTGTGTGTGTGTGTGTGTGTGTGTGTGTGTGTGTGTGTGTGTGTGTGTGTGTGTGTGTGTGTGTGTGTCTATACTTATGTATGAGAGGAAGGGAAAGTGTACCTCGAGACATGTTGATTGAATAATCAGATTAAATCGATTAAAAATGCTCATGATTATAGTATTCGTGACACTTAATTTGCATAAGTTGAAGAAATATGAACAATGCTTTAAGATAAGAGCGTGGAATATCTTAGATGCCACAATATCTGGTATATTAAATGTTTTATTCTAATACTGTTTTTTTTTTTTTTTTTTTTTTTTTTTTTTTTTTTTTTTTTTTTTGGGGGAGGTGAGGTTGGGAGGTAGGGTAGGGCGAAGGAATTATTTTTTCTTTCTTTCTTTTGCTACTTTTTCTACGTGAGTTCGTAAGCCTATCGTTAGTAGTAGAAGTAAAAGTTGATTTAAAATAGACTTGGTATTTTGTTGTTTATAATCAGTTCCTTCACCTTTGCTTTGCTTTGGTAAATAACAAAAACATTTTATAATCAACCATAATACGAGGTATATATTCAAAAATCAAAAACTATCAGTTAATCTCCCTGTCCTTCTCCCTGCCAAGTCTAAAAAACAATTAAATAATCACCATTAAAGACACACACACACACAAAAAAAAATCCAAATTTACAGTTATTTTTTCCACACGATGTTTTTTTTTTTTTTTTTTTTTTTTTTTTTTTTTATTCACTAGTGAGTATCAAGTGACCATACTAGATCATCACTAAGAATAATGATGACACTCGTCGTGATGAATTCGACTGTGTGATGAAAATAAACGGAGACGGAGATGAAAGATAATTGTGTATTAGATACCATAAGATTAGATATATTTTTCTTATATTTTTTCTGTCATCTTTTTACCTTTATTTTATCTGTTTATTTTCATCTTATCTATTTATCTTTATCTTCTCTCTTCATCTTTGTCTTATCTTTTAATCTTTATCTTATATATCTATTTTCCTCTTATCTATTCATTTCTATCTTATCCATTTATCTTTATCCTATCTATACATTCCTCTTATCTATTTTCATCTTATCTACTTATCTTAAATTTGGATAAAAATAGATAACTATTGGTAAGAGATAAGATATTATAAGACTAGATATATCTATCTTTATCTACTTATCTATCTTATCTATCTTTTGTATCTTATCTGTTTCTACTATCTATCTTTTTTTTTTCCTCTGTTCGGATTGATGTGCTTCTGGTTAAAGAGCAAAATGGTTGTCTGGTTGCTGTGATATCTATCTATCTATCTATCTATCTATCTATCTATATATATATATATATATATATATATATATATACATATATATATATATATATATATATATATATATATATATATATATATATATATATATATATATATATATGTGTGTGTGTGTGTGTGTGTGTGTGTGTGTGTGTGTGTGTGTGTGTATGTGTGTGTGTGTGTGTGTGTGTGTATGTGTGTGTGTATGTATATATACACATACATATATATATATATATATATATATATATATATATATATATATATATATATATATATATATATATTATCATCATTATTATTATTATCAAATTATTATTATCATTATCATTATTATTATTATTATTATATCATTATTATTATTGTCATTATCATTACTATTATTACCATTATTATAATAATAATAATTATTATTATTATCATTATTATCATTCCTATTATCATTACTATTATTGTTATTATTATCATTATCACTATTATCATAACTAATATATTGTTATACAATATTATAATAATTATTATGATTATCAATGTTTCACTTCTATTTGAGTGATGTGTTATGATACTGAAATCAATGATGCTAGTATTCGATAAGGAAAGATAAAAACAAATCGAATTACAGCAAACAACAACAACAACAACAACAAAAAGTTTATTTGATATAAGGTCTTCATAAACCACAAAAAAATCATTGCAATAGAGTCTATCATTATGCAACTAAACGGCAGAACGGTATAATGTGCAAAATCCATAATGCTATTGCAGACGATATAGTTTCATTATATTCTTATGATTTGATAGTATGTCTTGTTCAAGGTTATTTAATTTGTATGATTTTAGTGTATTTGTAAATCAGGTTTTTTGTTTGTTTGTTTGTTTTCTTTGTTTTTTGTTTGTTTGTTTTGTTTTGTTTTGGTTATGTGTATTGTGTGTATTGTAAAGCTTCGTTTAATATGGTGGTGTTTATTGTACTTTGTTATTTATTTTGTTTTCCTTTGTGTCCTTTGTTTATTGATGTTATTTTTGTTTTTATCTGTATCGTTATCTTTGATTTTGATTTTCTTTTCACTCGCCTTGTTCTTGTTCTTATATTTATCTTTTTTTAATTTCTTTCTTCACCTTTTACTTTGTTCTCTATTTTTTTTTTCTTCTTCTTTTTTCCATCTTTATTCTTCCTTCTTCTACTTTTTTCTTTCTTTCATCGTCTTTTTTTTCTTAAAAATAAATAAAATAAAATAAAAGAAACACACACGCACACACACACACACACACACACACATACACACACAC
>BOPN01000757.1:117500-122500 GCA_017312705.2 Penaeus japonicus
GATAACACTGATAAATTTTGATAATAATACTGATCATAACGGTAGAACTAATGTTAGTGATATTAATACTAATACTATTGCTAATGACAATAATTTTAAGGATAGAAGTAGCAATGATAATGATAATAACAATAGCAATAGTAATTAATAATGATAATATTCATGATAATAATAGCAATAGTAATCAATAATGATAATAATCATGACAATAATAGTAATGATAATAATAATAATAATGGTAATGGTAATGACAGTAATAACAAATAAACTGATGATGATAACAATAATGATAATCATTATAATGATAACGATAGTAATAATAAAAAACAACAATATAATGATAACGAGATATATAAAGACTAAAGTAATGATTATAATAGCGATATAAATGCAATAGTTTATAACAGTAAAAATAATATTAGCGTTGAAAATAATGATAATCGTAATAGAATAATCATAGTAATAATAATAATGATATTGATCCTAATATATAATCACACTCATCACAAAAAATAAAAAAATCTTAGTAATGACATTTTTTAAATTAACAAAGACGAAAGAATGAAATTAAAATAATAATGAGGGTAAAAATGATAAATATTGAAAATAATGATAATGATAATATCAATAGCAAAATAACAGAGATGTGGTAATGATTATATAAAAGGAAGAAAGAATTGTATTGTTAATGAGATTGCTAATGAAATTGATAATTACGATCAAGGTTATGCTAATTATAATGTGTTTTTTTAATTGCGATTCTAATTAATGATTATAATGACAAAGAATTATTATTTTCCTTGCTGTTTCTGTTATAATTATGATTATTATTATTGTCCGTTACACTATCACTATCACACTATCGTTATTGTTATTATCATTATCATTATTATCTTTATTACTATTATTATTATTGTTATCATTATTGATATTACTATTATTATCATCATCATTATCATTATTATCATTGATAATAATATTATTGTTATTATTATTGATGTTATCATTATCATTATTGTTATCTTCATTATAATTGTTATCATTATTACTATTATCATTATCTTCATTTTTGTCATTGCTATCATAACTATTCTTAATGATGTTATCCTTACCATTATTGTTATTATAATTATTAATACGATTATTATTCTTATCATTAAACTTATTATTATTATTACATGTATCAATGGTGATATTATCATTATTAATATCATTGTATTGTTATCAATCTTATTATCATTATCATATCGTTATCATCTTTATCAATATATATATTTTTTTAAATCAGAATTATCATTGTTAAATTTACTATCATTATCACTGTTATTATCACTATTATTATCATTATCATTATTGATATTGTAATTATTATCATCATTATTGTCATCATTATCATTATCATTATTGTTATCATATCTATTACTATCATTCTCGTCATCATCATTTTTACTATCATTATTACCATTATCATTATTGTTATCATTATTATTAATGTTATTATCACTATCACTGTTTTATTATCATTATTATCACGATGATAATAATTATTACTATCATGATTATCATTATCACTGCTATCATTAGTATCATTGTTATCTTTGTCATTATTATTATTACCACTATTGATAATATTACTATCATCATCATTATCAATATTATTATCATCATTTCTACAATTATCATTATTATAATCATTATCATCATAATTAATATAATCTTACTATCATTATCATTATCATTATTAGCTTTATCAATATCATAATCAAAATTATTTCTATAATCATCATTATCATAATCATTATTATTAGCATTAATATTATCACATTAACCTCATCATTATTATCATCATCGTCATCACTCTCATCATTATCATCGTTGAAGAATAACAATATTGATAATAAGTATGATGAAGATAATGATGATAATGATGATGATAGAAATGAGAATAAGGTGTGAATAATGATGATTATCATCTGTTTTATCATAATCATCATTATCATCATTCCTTTGTCCTTTTGTTTATCATTATCATCAATGGTTAATATTTGTTATCGTCATTATCATCGTTATCATTATTATTAATTGTTTTTTTTATCGTTATCATTATTTTTATTTTCATTATTGTCGTTATTATTTTTATTAATTCGTTATTATCGTTATCATTATTATTCTCTATTTAGCGTTATTATTATAATTTTCATCATTATCGGTATCATTATCATTATTTTCTTTATTATCGTTATAATCACCGTTACTATTATTACAAATATTATTCTCATAATTATCCTTATTATCATCATTATTATCATCATTACCCTCTTATCAATATCATTAATATTCACGATAATCTATTTTCATCATGATCATCATAATAATCATTTCCCCTTCTATTCATAATTACCTATACCGTTATAGGAGAATTATTGTCGTTTATATTATCATATCGTCATTATTTTTATTATCATGCTTTTCAATAAAGCTCAAATATAATTTAATTTCATTATCGTTATCATTATCATCATATTTTCATATTTTTCCTTATTATGATAATAATCCTGTTATTCGTTTTATTATTGTCATTATCATCCTTTCTATTATTGTTTTTTATTAATGATGATGGTAGTAGATTGTGGTGATAGGAGCGTGATGATAATGATGGTGAAAATAATGGCGTGATAATGATAATAATGATGATATAATGATGATGATATAATGATTGATATAATGGTAGTAATGATAATGATAATGGCAGCATGATTATAATGATAGTAATAATAACAGCGTGATAATGATAATGATGATGATACAATCATAATATTATAACAATACGCACGCACACACACACATACACACACACACACACACACACACACACACATAAACACACACATACATACGCACACACACACACACACACACACACACACACACACACACACACACACACACACACACACACACACACACACACACACACACACACACACACACACACACACACACACACACACACACATATATATATATATATATATATATATATATATATATATATATATATATATATATATAATGATAGTAACAATACGGGTTATAACATGATAATGATGATGATAGTAATAGAAGTAGAAATAATCGAAATTATAATGATAACGATAACACTGATGACATTAATGAGATAAATAACAATAACAACAATGATACTGATTTTGATAACAAACCTGAACAGGATAACCGTAATAATGATTTCAATATTGCACCAGTGGAAATATTAATAATGATAATAATGATGATGATAATGATAATCATAATAATATTATTAATGATGATGTGGCAAAAATGAGGCTAATAGTGTTTGTAGTAATAATGATACTGATGATAACAATAGTAATAATAATTAGAGTAATAATGATAATAGTAATAATAATTATAGCAATAATGATGATAGTAACAATAATAATGATAATGATGACAATAATAATGATAATAGTAATGATAATAGTAATGAAAATAATTTTACTAACAAAAATGATAACAACAATAATAATAATGATAATAGAAATAGATATAATAATAATATCAATAATGATAATGAAGAATAGAGAAAATATAATATTGAAAATTACGATGATAGCAATAGTGATGATAATGATAATAATAATAATGATAATACTGATAACGATAATCAAAATGATAATTATAATGCTAATGATAATAATAACAATAATCATAATAACGATAATAATGATAATGATACCTTTTACAAAATAACAATGATAATAATAGTTATCAAAACAACAACAATAATAATAATAATAATAATAATAATAATAATGATAAATAAAAGTAATGATTGATAAAAGCAATAATATCAATAATATTGAGTGATAATGAGAATTCTGATAGTTATGATAGTTATAGCATTAATAATATGGATAATATTAATGTTAATACTAATATTAATACGAAAACGGGTAATGATAACTATAGTATTTGTGTTGCAGATGATAATAACATGGATAATGATAATCATGATGGTAACAGCAAGATAATGATAATGACAGAAAGAATAAAATTTATAACAATGATGATGACAAATATAATGAAAATAACAAAAATTATAATGATAAAAATAATGAAGATGATAATAATGATGATAATGACAATAACATTAATGATAGTAGTAGTAGTAGTAGTAACAGTCATAGTAATGATGATAATAATAATAATAATAATAATAATAAAATGAAAATAAGAATAAAGAGAAGAATTATAATTATAATACCAAATGCAATTATATATAAAAATGATAATGATAATCCTAACATCAATAATAACGATTCGGCAACAAATTCAGTGAAATTATTATTAGTGAAAATGCGAACAACTAAAGGTTCATTTAAATAACTTGATTTTCTAGATCTTGAATGAATATTGATAAAAAAACAAGAACAAGAATGACACAGACAATTAATCCAGTCTAATTTGCATATAAACTTGGAATTCATATAGAGCAGATTTTTTAGGGTTTAAAAGGCGAAAGATTGAGATAGAGAGAGAGAGAGAGAGAGAGAGAGAGAGAGAGAGAGAGAGAGAGAGAGAGAGAGAGAGAGAGAGAGAGAGAGAGTTACAATGTATAAAAAAAAACACACAAATACACACAAAGAAATGAATAAAACAAGGAACAGCCAAATAAATAGATAAATTATTTTTTAAAAATCTTAAGGTATATATATATAATCGAAAAAAGAGAAAATAAATATTCACGTCACCTTAAAAAGTCTTTGAAGTCTGAAGATTTGTATTGCATTGCAGTCTCTCTCTCTCTCTCTCTCTCTCTCTCTCTCTCTCTCTCTCTCTCTCTCTCTCTCTCTCTCTCTCCTCTCCCTCTCTCTCTCTCTCTCTCCCTCTCTCTGTCTGTCTGTTTCTCTCCCTCCCCCTTCTCACCCCCTCTCCCTCTCTCTTTCTCTCAGTGTTGATAATCATGATATAAATCCCAT
>BOPN01000757.1:127500-130000 GCA_017312705.2 Penaeus japonicus
AACCTTGTCTCCGCCTCTCTACTTTCTCTCTCTCTCTCATTCTCTCTTTCTCACTCTCTCTTTTGTTTTTCTCTTTCTCTCTCTCTCTCTTTTGTCTCTCTCTTTCTCTCTCTCTCTCTTTCTCTCTCTCTCTCTCTCTCTCTCTCTCTCTCTCTCTCTCTCTCTCTCTTTCTCTCTCTCCCCATCTCCTTCTCCCCCCTCCCCCTCATCCCTCTCTCCCACTTTTCCTCTCACCCTTCCTTCCTCTCTCCCCCTCTCCATCTCCTTCTCCCTCCTCCCCTAATTCTCTCTCCCCCCTTCTCCTCCTTCCACCCCTTCCTCCTTCTCCCCCTTCTCTTCCTCCCTCCCTTCCCCCTTCTCCCCTCCCAACCTACTCCCTCTCCTTCCTTCCTTCTCCCCTTCCTCCCTCTCCTTCTCTCCCTCCCAACCCCTCTCTCCCTCCCCCCTCCCTTTCCCCCATCCCCCTCACTCTCCCTCACATCCCTCTCTCTCCCTTCTCCTCCTCCCTTTCCCAAATCCCTTCCCCTTTTCTCCTTTCTCTCTCGCTCCCTCCCCCCCTCATCCTCCCTCCCACCTTCCTCCCCCTGTCTCTCCCCTATCCCTCCCCCTCGTCCCCCCTCCCACCTTCCTCCCCTCTCATCCCCCATCCCACCTTCCTCCCCCTCTCTCTCCCCCATCCCCCTCCCACCCTCTTCCCCCTCTCCCCTCCTCCCTTTACCCCTCCCTCCCCTCTCCCCCTCTCCCCCTCTCCCCCTTTCCCACCTCCTCCTCCCCCACCCTCCAACCCTCCTCCCCCTCCCACCTTCAACCCCCTCTCTCTCCTCCCCTTCCCCCTCCCACCCCCCTCCCCCTTTCCCACCCTGCTCTCCCACCTTCCCCCCCTCCTCCCACCCTCTCCCTTCCCCTCCCATCCCTCTCCCCTCTCCTCCTCCCCCCTTCCACCCATCCCCCTCCTCCCCCTTTCCCCTCTCCCTCTCCCCCTCTCCCCCACCCTCCCACCTTCAACCCCCTCCCATCCCTCTCCCTTCCCCCTCCTCCCCCTCCCACCCTCCTCCCCACCCTCCCACCCTCCTTCTCCACCTCCCCCTCTCCTCCTCCTCTTCCTCCCTCTCCCCTCTCCCTCTCAAAGGCTCTCTCGGCGCAACAGTAAATTACGACCTCGGGCGTTCGTATTTCGACGTTCTCGGACCACGGCGGAGAACGTGCTGGGCATCGCTGAGTGAGGTGGAAGAGGTGGAAGGGGGATGGTGGAAGAGGTAGATGGGGGATGGTGGAAGGGGATGGTGGTGGGGGGAGGTGGTGGGGGAAGGTGGAGGGGGATGGTGGTGGGGGAAGGTGGGGGACGGGTGGGGGAGGGGGTGGAGGAGGTGGGGGGAGGTGGAGGGTGGATGGTGGAGGGGGATGGTGGAGGGGGTTGGTGGAAGGGGATGGTGGAGGATGGTGGTGGAGGGGGATGGTGGTGGAAGGGGGAGGGGAGATGGTGGGGAAAGAGGTGGAAGGGTGGAGAGGATGGTGAGGGGGGAGGGATGTGGGGATGGGAGGGAGTGGAGGGGAGGTGGAGGTGGAAGGTGAATGGTTATGGGGGTGGGGGATGAGGGATGGTGGAAGGGGGATGATGGAGGAGGAGGTGGAGGAGGTGGTAGGGGATGGTGGTGGAGGAGGATGGGGGAGGGGGATGGTGGTGGGGGGATGGTTGAGGTGGAAGAGGGGATGGTGGTGGAGGAGGATGGGGGAGGGGGATGGTGGTGGGGGTGGGGGGAGGGGAAAGGGGGATGGTGGTGGAGGGGGATGGTGGGGGGAGATGGTGAGGGGATGGTGGTAGGGGCTGGAGGTGAAGGAGGTGGTGGAGGAGGAGGGGGATGGTGGTGAGGGGAGGTGGAGGAGGAGGAGGTGGAGGTGTTGGTGAAGGTGGAGGTGGAAGTGAAACTGAAGGAGGAGAGGGAGAAGGAGGAGGTGGTTGAGGAGGAGGAGGTGGAGGAGGAGGAGGAAGTGGAAGGAGGGAGGTAAAGAATGATAGTGATGATGACAAAAATGATGATAATGATACCACAACTACTACTACTAATTACTGTATAGTGATGAATATGATGATTACAAGAACAGTAACAATAATAAGTAGACGATTGGATAATAATAAAAATAATTACAAAGGAGCAAAACAAAATAAGAAGCAATCAAACAAACAAACTATATATATATACACCCCATCTCCCCCCCCTCCACCCCCCCTCCTTCCTCCTTACTCTCCCTCCCTCCACCTCCTTAATTCCTACCCCCCTCCCCTTATCCCCTTACCCCCTCCCTCCCTTCTTCCTTAACCCTTCGTCTACCCCCCTTACCCCTTCCCCCTTACCCCTTCCTTAACTCTCCCCCCTTCCCCTTACCCCCTCCATCCCTTCCTCCTTAATCCTCCTTTCACCCCACCCCCTTAACCCTTCCTCCCCTCCCTGCCCAAACCCATACCACTCGCTCACCCCCCTCCCCCCTCCCCCCTTTCCCT
>BOPN01000757.1:160000-172500 GCA_017312705.2 Penaeus japonicus
GAGGGGGAGGGAGGTAGTCGAAGGTAAGAAGAAGGAGGAGGGAGGGAGGAGGGAGGGAGGGAGAGGGAGGGTGGGAGAGAGGTTTTCGCAGGTAAGAGGTAGGGAGATGGAGGGGGGAGGAGGGAGGGTGGGAGAGGGAGGGGGGGGAAGGGGGAGGGAGGTCTTCGAAGAGTAAGAAGGAGGAGGGAGGAGGAGGGAGAGAGAGGGAGAGAGAGAGGAGGAGGGGAAGGAGAGTTTTTCTACGCAGATAGGAATGGGAGAGGGGAGGGGGAGAGGGAGGGAAGAAGGAGGGAGAAGGGGAAGAGAGGGAGGAAGAGGAGGGAAGGAGAGAAGTTTTCGCAGGTAAGAGATAGGAGGGGAGGGGAGAGGGAGGAAGAAGGAGGAGGAGAGAGGGAGGGAGGGAAGGAGAGAGGTTTTCGCAGGTAAGAGTTGGGAAGGGAGGAGGAGGGGGGAGGGAGGAGAAGGGAGGCCAGAAGGTATGGGGTATTTGAATGGGAAGGGGAGGGAGGAGGGGAGGTAGAGGAGGTGGTACAAGGAAAGAAAAAGATTGTTATTGTTAGCGTTATTATTATTAATATCAGTATCATTATTATCAATATCCTAATAATTGTTATTTCTATTATTATCATTATTATTATTATTATTATCATCATCATCATTATTATTTTTATTATTATCATTATTATCATTAATTTCATTATTATTATCATCATTATCATTATCATCATCGTTTTGTCATTATTACTTTTATCATTATCATTATCATTATTATCCTTACTATTTCAGTCATTATCATCTTAATTGTTGTTGCTAATAACATTGTCATTATGATAATGATGACTACCATTATCATTAAAATCAATGTTCTTATTATCATTATTGATATTATCATTATGATTATCCTTATGATATTTGTTATTATCATTATTACTCTCATTATCATTATTATCATTATCATTATCATCATCAACGTTATCGTTACCATTAATATTATCATTATCATAATTTTTACTCCTATCATTTTTATCATTGTTATAGTCATTATCATCATTATCATTATTATGATTGTTATGACTGTTGTTGTTGTTATTATCATATTTATCAATAATAACATTGTCTTTATTATTACCATCATTACGATTATAATTATCATTATCATTATCATTATCCTGATCATTATCACTATCATCATTATTATCATAATTTTGTCCATATCATTATTTCTATTACTACAAAATTAGTAAAAATCATCATCATTTTTATGAGCACCATGATAATGATAACGATGATAATAATGATGATAAAGATAATAACAATGATATCATTATCATCATCATTATCATCATAATTATCATTATCAATATCAACACAGCGTCGTAATAACTAATACAGTCATAACCAACCACAATGCAACATTCTCAGCAGTAACAAACATTTCCCTCTCTCTGTTGCACGGTGCAACAATACTGACAATACCAGCTGCAACAACTGACAACAGTTTTCTCATCCGTTGCATGCGAGACGTTTTTACATTAATAATGATTACAACACCTGATAACATTAAACAGAAGCATTTACGTCAGCTGTATCGTGTTATGTTTATGATTAGTTTTTTTGATATTTGTTTTATGTGAATATGGGGGTATATATATATATATATTTTTTTTTTTTTATTATTATTATTTTTTTTTTCCTTTTTTTTTTCTTTCATTTTTCTTTTATAATTTTTAAATCTTTTTCTTTTTTATTTTTCTTTCTTTTTCCTTTCTTTTTCTTTTTCTTTCATATTTCTTTTATAATCTTTTAATCTTTCATATTTCTTTTACATGAATATGGGGATATATTTTTTTTTCTTCCTTTCTTTCTTTTTCTTTTTCTTTTTCTTTCTTTCTTTTTCTTTCTTTTTTCTTTCTTTTTATGATTTTTTTGACGTTTGAATCTTAGATTTATTGATTTTTTTTGTTGCAATATCATTTATTTCTGTCTATCTGTTTATATGCATATGTGTATATGTGTGTTTGTATGTATGTATGTGTTGTTTTTTTAATTATTTATATGTGTGTAAAAAAGGTTATGATGATGATGATAATGATAATGATAATGATAATGATAATGATAATAATAATAATAACAACAACAACAACAACAACAATACTACTACTACTAATAATAATAATATTAATAATATTAATAATAATAATAATGATGATTATAATAATAATAATAATAACAATAATGATAATAATGATAATGATGATGATAATACTAATGATGATACTAATGATAATAATAATGAAAATAACAAAATAATGAAAACAAATAAAGTGAAAGCAATAATGATGATGATAATTATAATCATCACAATCGTAGTGAACACAACAACAACAAAACAACAACGATGATGGTATTGATAATAAAAATCCAAATGATAATATTAATAGTACAAAAGGATAATAATAATAATAATGATAATGACAATAACAATCACAATAATAATAATAATAACGATAATAGCAATAATGATATCAAATTGGACATCAACCCAAAATCCGAATAGCCAATTATCCGATACCATCCCTTCGGTATCCGGATAAGAGTACTCGGTATGGTAACCAGATACTCACTCGATCGTAACGCACGAGTAACTTTACACGAGTTACGAGCGGTAACGATGGTAACGCATATCCGGTATTTAACCTCGAGTGCGAACCGGTACACTCCAGTAACCGATCTTAAAAGGATATGTAATCACCTTATGGGAGATTTGTTCCTTATCCGGGGTAATCTTAATACTCTATTCCCCCCCCCCTCCTCTCTCTCCCCTTCCACCTCTCCACCCCTTCCCTTCCCTCCCTTCGCTCCCCACCCCTTCCCCCTTCCCACACCCCTCCCTCTCTCTCCCTCCCTCCCGATCCTTCCTTCCCTCCCCCTCCCCACCTCCTCCCCAAACCTTCCCGTTCTCCCCCAGGCTCCTTCCCACACCCCTCCCACCCTCCCCTCCTCACTCCCTCCCTTCCCTCCCCCCCGATCCTTCCCTCCTTCCCTCCCTCCCTTCCCCCTCCCCCCTCCCTCCTCCCCTTCCCTTCCACCTCCCCGAACCTTCCCGTTCTCCCCTAGGCTCCTTCGCCCCCTCCTCCCCCCTTCCCACACCCCTCCCTCTCTCTCCTTTCCCCCCCCCCCCCCCGATCCTTCCCTCCCCCCCTCCCTTCTCTTCCCACCCCCCAGAGCGAGTAACTGAGGAAAGGTAACAGACTCGGTAATGATTAGCTGTAAATAAAAGGTTGTGCGGACAGCCACGCACACACGGAACACACACATACATCTCACGCACATATACGTACACGCACACACGGACACACGCATACACACACACACTCATACAAACACACACATAAACACCCACACGCACATACACAGCTTACAACACACATACATTCATACAAACACTCACACACATAAACACACACATAAACACACGCACAGAAACACATAAACACACACATAAACACACGCACAGAAACACATAAACACACACATAAACACACACAAGCACATACACAGCTTACAACACACACACATTCATACAAACACACACAAAAACACATTCATACAAACACACACATAAACACACACACACACACACACACACACACACAATCGCACGAGTGTGTAGAAGTGTTATTCTGGTTCACACCTCATTACACATACACACTTAACACGAGTGTGAGTGGATAGGGATGAGGCGAGGGAGGGAGGGAGAGAGAGAGAGAGAAAGAAAGAAAGAGACAGAAAGAGAATAATAAAACGAAAGAAAAAAGGAAAAGAAAAACCAAACGAAATGCAAACAAACCCACAAACAAATGAAAAAAGAAAAGAAAAAAAGAAACAACAAAAAGAAAGACTGAAAAAAGTGAAGAAAAAAAATCTCCATAGCTCCTTACGCATTCCGTCTTTCTTCTGGAGGATTCTTCTCTCACAACCCTCCCTCATGGGGGTTAATGAGGCGAGAAATGATTCCTAATGGCCAAACACATGTCTTGACCCCTTCCCCCCCCATTCCCCCCATTCCCCATTCCTCCCTCCCCCCTTCCCCCTTCACCTAGCCTTTATTCTCCCTTTTTTGTATTATTTTTGTTCTTTTTTTCTTTATCATTTTCTATTTGTTATTTTTTTCTTTAATATTATTTTTTGAATTATTATTCTAATTTTCTTTATTATCTAAATAAATTTATTCATTATTTCTTATTCTTTCTTATTCTTGATTTCTTTCGTCTTTCTTTCTCTTCAACTTCTCTCTTCTCTTCCTCTCTTCTTCTTCATCTCTTCTTTTTCACTCCTCCTAACGCTTCTCCTCCTCTTCATCTCTCTTCCCCTACCCTCTCTCCTCTTCTTATCCATTCCCCTCTTCCCCTTCCTCTTCTTCTTCTCTATCCCCCTCTTCCCCCTCCTCTTCTTCTCTATTCCCCTCTCCATTCTGTTCTTCCCCCTTTTTCTACTTCCCATTCTCTTCTTCCCCTTTCCTACTCCCCCTTCTTTTCTTCTCTCTCTCCGTTCCCCTCTCTCTATCTTTCTGCCCTTCCTTCTCATTCGCTTCCTACCCCCTCCTCCCCCCCCTCTCTCTCTCTCACTTTCTCCTCTCCCTCTCCCTCTCGCTCTTACTGATTCTCTTCATGGTCAAATTGCTGGCGTGCAATTCTACAAGTTGCTGCATCGCCTTTCCCATTGCCTATTGTTGCAGCTTAGGATATCTGCAAAAGGTGTGCAGATGTTTTAAACATCGTTATTTTATTTTAATTTATTTTTAATACTGCCAATAGTATTGATGAATATTGAATAACATGTCGATGATGATATTAATATATAATTGGTATTTATAATGGGACAATATTATCAATGTTAAATGCAGTACACTTATACAGTATTAGCAATGATAATAAAGCAGTAACGACGTAATGCATATCTCTCTCTATCTATCTATCTATCGATCTATCTATCTCTATGTGTGAGTAGATATAAAGAGAAAGCTAAAGAGAGAGAGAGAGAGAGAGAGAGAGAGAGAGAGAGAGAGAGAGAGAGAGAGAGAGAAAGAGAGAGAGAAACAGAGAGAAACAGAGAGAAGAAAAGATAAAGCAGAGAGAAAGAGATATAGATAGAGATAGAGTGAGAACGAGCAAAAGAAAAAAAAATAGAAGAGAGAGAGAGAGAGAGAGAGAGAGAGAGAGAGAGAGAGAGAGAGAGAGAGAGAGAGAGAGAGAGAGAGAGAGAGAGAGAGAGAGACAGAGAGAAGAAAAGATAAAACAGAGAGAAAGAGATAAATATAGAGATAGAAGGAGAACGAGCAAAAATAAAATAATAATGATAATAAAGAAAGAAAGAAAGAAAGAAGAGAGAGAGAGCGAGAGAGAAAAAAAAACACAAAAGGAAATAATTACTTTTTTTTCAAATCTAGACGCCAATATGTGATATTCTAATTTAATTTAGATATTTTTAATATGGATTCATCTTGACAAATTATAGAAATTTGTTAAGCGATGTTAATATTTTTTTCTTAATTAGATGCAATTCATATAAATACTCACACGCAGAAAATAGTATCAACATATCTGGATTAATACAAAATACACATAAATACACACACAAACACACATAGAAACACTCCCGTATACGAACACACAGATAAACTTAAACAAACACACACACAAACACACACACACACAAAAACAAACATGCACTAACACATAATGAAACAAAACATGCATACGAACGCACACACACACACATACAGAATCACCTATGAATCCACACACATACACACACATATACACATACAGAAACACTAATACACACAAACACATACTAACAAACCAAGAAGCACACACACAAACACACACAGACATACACATACACACACACACACTCACACACACACGCACACACACACACACGCACACACACACACACACACACACACACACACACATACACACACACACACATACACACACACATGCAATTGCCAGAGAAAGGTCAGAGAAAAGGAACCGACCTTTTCATTTGGAAAGTAAAAGATTAAGAATCATTTTGGAAAATTTACGACTGAAATAAAGAAGAAGAGGAGGAGGAGGAGGAGGAGGAGGAGGAAGAGGAAATAGGAGGAGGAGGAGAAGGAAGAGGAGGAGGAGGTTGTGGAGGAGGAGGAGGAGGAGGAGGAGGGAGAGGTGGAGGAGGAAGAAGAGGAGGAAGAGGAGGAGGAGAAGGAGGAGGAGGAAGAGGAAGAGGAGGAGGAGGAGGAGGAGGAAGAAGAAGTAGAAAAAAATACGAAGGATAAACAGGAGAAAATGAAGAATAAATAATCAAAAGAATAAAAAGGAATAGAAGAAGAAGGAGAAAAAGAAGAAAAAAAGGGATAAAAGAAAAAGAAGAAAGCGAAATAAAAGAATAAGATAAAGACGAAAAAGAACGAAGAAGAAAAAACGAAGAAAAATGAGGAAGAAAACGAAGAAAAAGTTAACGTAGAAGAAGAAGAAGAAAATATATATACATTTTCTCCTTTTCTCTCTCTTTCTTACATTTTTCTTGCTCCTGGTAATAACATTATGAAGGAGAAAGAGTTTAAAAAGAAGAATGCAAGAGAGAATGCAACAACAACAAAAAAGTTATATATCAATTTCCAAAAACACACACGCACACACATAGGCATACAGACAAACACACACACGCACACATAGGCATACAGACACAAACCCACACACACACACGCATACCCCCATCCCCTACCCCAGCATCCCCCCAATACCCCCCTATACCACCCCTTCCACCCTCCACACACACACACACACACACGCCCCCCCCCCACACGCCCCCCCCCCCCACACACTCACCCCCCCACCCAACACACACACAAACAGACACACACATCCGCCCCCTCCCCCACCCCCACCCCCACCCACACACACCTCCCATAAAACAAAGCCAAGCATATAAAACTTGATATCAAAAGGCGTTCCAATAAAGAACTCCCAATGGTAAACCCCTCCCCCTCCTCCTCCTCCCCCTCCTCTCCTCTTCCCTCCCCACCTCCTCATTTCCTCCCACCCTTCCTCCTCCTCCCTCCCCTCCCTCCCACACACACACAGATCCACCAAGAGGAGAGAGGTAGGAGAGGTAGAGAAAGAGGGGAGAGAGGAGAGGAGAGAGAGGAGAGAGGAAGAGAGAGGAGAAGGAGAGAGAAAGAGGAGAGAGGCAGAGATAGAGAGGCAGAGAGAAAGACGAGAGGCAGAGAGAAAGACGAGGGGCAGAGAGAAAGACGAGAGGCAGAGAGGCAGATAAAGACGAGAGAAGAGAGAAAGACGAGAGGCAGAGAGAAGAGAAAGGCGAGAAGAAGAGAAAGAGGAGAAAGACTCGAGAAGAGAGGCAGAGAGAAAGACGAGAGAAAGAGAAAGAAGAGAAAGAGAAGAGAGAAAGAGAAAGAGAAGAGACGAGAAAGACGAGAGACGAGAGAGGCAGAGAGTCGAGACCCCACCACGTCAATTTATGTAGCCCCTTTAAGACAAGAAGGATATCTTAAAGAGTGTTAAAGTTCCTGTTGTCGTAATCTGGGATCCAGCACGAACACGGGTCGTAATCACCAAGTGTATATCATAGTGTAGCATGGTCGGGGTATTAACGGCACTCCGGGAGAATTATTCGCTGTAAATTATGTCTCGGTGGTGGTGGTGGTGGTGGATAGAAGGGAGAGGGAGAGAAGGAGAGGGAGAAGGAGAGTGGGAGGGAGACTGGGAGGGAAGGAGAGTTAGAGGGGGAGAAGGAGGGGGGAGGAGAGGGGGAGTGGGAGAAGGAGAGGGAGGGGGAGAGATGGAGGGAGGGGGGGAGGGGGAGAGTTAGAGGGGGAGGGATAAGGAGAGTGAGTGGGAGAAGGAGAGGGAGGGGGAGAGATGGAGGGAGAAGGAGAGGGAGGAGAGAGGGAGAGGGAGAGAAGGAGAGGGGGAGGGAGAATGAGAGAGGGAGGGAGAGGGGAGAGGGAAGGAGAGAGGGGGAGAAGGAGAGTTAGAGGGAGGGGGGGAGGGGGAGTTAGAGGGAGGGAGGGAAGGAGGGAGGGGGAGAGGGAGAGGGGGAGAGGGAGAGTGGGAGAAGGAGAAGGAGAGTTAGAGGGAGGGAGAAGGAGAGGGAGAGAGGGAAGGAGAAGGAGAGGGAGAGAGGGAGGGAGTGAGAGAGGGAGGGAGAAGGAGAGTGAGAGGGAGAAGGAGAGTGAGAGAGAGAGAGAAAGTGAGAGCGAGAGAGGAGAGCGAAAGATAGAGGTGGGAGGGGGAGAGATGAGGGAGGGAGAGTGGAAATTGAGAGAGAGAAAGAGAGAGAAATAGAGATAGAGAGACGTGATAGATGTGAAAGAGAGAGATAGAGAGAGAGAAAGAGAGAGAGAGAGACAGACAGACAGAGAGAGAGAGAGAGAGACGACAATCAGATAAATAGACATGCTAGATATTGAGAAAATCCCTCCCCCCCCCCCCCTTCGACCCCCACCTGATCACCATCCACCCCTTCCCCCCACCTTCGCCCCCTCCACCACCCAACCCCATACACCCCTTCCCTTTATACCTTAACCCCAACAAACCCCAACCCTTCCCCAACCCCCCTTTACCTTTCCCCTCCCCCTCCCCCTTCCCCCTTATCCCACGCATACACAAACTTTGCGTAACATATCCCCAACATATGCAGTATATTACGCCCACTGCACCGTCCTTGGGCCCCCTGCCGCTTCTAATCCGATTCGCATCAGATACAAAAGGACATCACACGCACGCACACACATATACACACACACATAAACACGTACACACAGCCACACACATAGAAGTATACACACAACCAGACACATATACGTTCACACAGCCACACTCATACACATACACACATAGACGTACACGCAGTCACACACATACACGTTCACACAGCCACACACATACACATACACACAGCCACACACATAGACGTACACACAGGCACACACATACATGTACATACAGCCACACACATACACATACACACAGGCACACATATAGATGAAGAGAAAGAGGAAAAGGGAAGGGGTAGGGGGGCGAAGGGGGTGGGAGTAAGGGGAAGGAGAGAGAAAGAGAGAAAGACAGGGAGGGAGACAGATAGAGAAAGACAAAAAGAGAGAGAGAGAGAGAAAGCGAAGGAGGAGAAGGAAAAATAAGAGGAAGAAGAGAGAGAAACAAGAAGACAAAGAAATGAAGACAGACAAACAAACAAACAAACAATAAAAAAAAACACAAGCAAATTGGATGATGAGAATAAAAAAAAAAAAAAATCAATGATCATTCTATTAATTTCTTTTTTCTTTTTTATTTTTCTTTTTTTAATACTTTCCCGATGCTATAACTCTAGGCTCATAAAGATAGCAATGATAAAAACGAATATAGATAAATATGATAAAAGAGAATTGTAATGATTATGATTCTTTGTAATAAAACTGCGGTTTGATATCTATAAAATAATGACGGTATTCAGAAAGCAAATGATGAATAGATAAGAAATGATAAAGGAGAGGAATATGAAAAAGAAGAAAAGAAGAAGAAGAAGAAAAGAAGAAGAAAAAGAAGAAAAAGAAAAAGAAAAGGAAGAAAAAGTAAAAAAGAAAAGAAAAAAAGAAAAAGTAAAATAGAAAAAAAACAGTAAAAAGTAAAAATAAATAGATAAATAAATAAATAAATAAAAAAGAAGAAAAAATGACACATAAACAAACAAACAAATAAAACACACAATCACAGCAACATCAACCCCAAACACCAAATTCTACACAATCGTTGCGAATAACCAGACACCGAGGATTCTCCCTGATTACGTCATCGGCGCCCGGAATCAAAACAAAACAAGACCAATCAGCTGTTAAGATAACTTCGGTCAGAGTCATTTACCTTCTGTCTCTTGCGTTATTTTTGTTCTTAGAAAATCAAGGATGGAGATTGAGGGATGGAGAGAGGGAGATATGGAGGGGAGGGAAGGGAGGGAGGGTGAGTAAATGAGTGAGTGAGTGAGTGAGTAAGTGAGTGTGTGTGTGAGAGAGAGAGAGAGAGAGAGAGAGAGAGAGAGAGAGAGAGAGAGAGAGCGAAAGAGATAGAGAGATAGAGAGATAGATAGATAGATAGAGAGATAGATAGAGAGAGAGAGAGAGAGAGAGAGAGAGAGAGAGAGAGAGAGAGGATGAGCGAAAGAGAAAGAAAGAGAGCGATAGAAAAAGAGAAAGAAAGAGAGAGAAAGAGATACAGAGATAAGAAGCAGAAATAAAGATAGACAGATGTGTATGCGTATATATATATATACATATATATATATATATATATATATATATATATATATATATATATATATATGTACATATATATAAACAATTAGAAAAAGAGATACAGACAGACAGACAGACATATATATAAACAAACATATATAAACAGACAGACGGATAACTAGATAGATAGAGAAAAAAACAAAAACACTTTTAAGACATTTTACAAACTCGTTTCTCGCCAACCAGTCTCACTTTGATCACTATTTGATATCTTGAAATCACCATAAACATCTTAATAATTTGTTTATATTAATCAATATAATCCTTTTTGAACTGATTAGATAAAAGACTGAGATAATTCAGTTCTTCATCATTATCAACGTTATCTTTTTATATCATTATCCAATCGTTATTGCAATATCCTTTGTGGTTGATTAGAGTTCAATTATGATGTGTAGTTGCATAATTATCTGAAGTTTGGATTCTTATAAGGATAGTTGTGTTCATGATTGTTATAATGATTAAAGAAATTAGTGATGATAGTTATTATCATCATCATTATCAATATCAACATGATTTTGAAGGTTAATTAGTGTAGTAGGAATAATGCCACTGCAATTAATGATAATACTAATGATCAAATAAGGATAGATGAATATGCAATGGTTGAAATATGTGAAGCAACTAAGAAGTTAAATAAATCAATAGTAGAATCAACAGTAGAATCGACAATAATATCAACAGCATGATTAACTGTGTAATCAATAGGAGAATAATAGAATCAACAACAGAATCAACAGCTGAATCAGCATTAGAATCAGCAGGAGAACCAACAGTAGAATCAATAGCAGAACCAACAGTCGAACCAACAACAGAACCATCAGTCGAACCAACAGTAGAATCAATAACAGAATCAACAGAAGAATCAACAGTGGAACCAACAGTAGAATCAACAACAGAACCAACAGTCGAACCAACAGTAGAATCAACAGTCGAATCAACACTAGAATCAACAGCAGAACCAACAGTAGAATCAATAACAGAACCAACATCAGAATCAACAGTCGAACCAACAGTAGAACCAACAGCAGAACCAACAGTAGAATCAATAACAGAACCAACATCAGAATCAACCGCAGAACCAACAGTAGAATCAACAGTCGAACCAACAGTCGAACCAACAGTAGAATCAGCAGTCGAACCAACAGTCGAACCAACAGTCGAACCAACAGTAGAATCAATAGCAGAATCAACAGTAGAACCAACAGTAGAACCAACAGTCGAACCAACAGTCGAACCAACAGTAGAATCAACAGTCGAACCAACAGTCGAACCAACAGTCGAACCAACAGTAGAATCAACAGTCGAACCAACAGTAGAATCAACAGTCGAACCAACAGCAGAACCAACAGTAGAACCAACAGTCGAACCAACAGTCGAACCAACAGTCGAACCAACAGTAGAATCAACAGTCGAACCAACAGTCGAACCAACAGTCGAACCAACAGTCGAACCAACAGTCGAACCAACAGTAGAATCAACAGTCGAACCAACAGTAAAATCAACAGTCGAACCAACAGTCGAACCAACAGTAAAATCAACAGTCGAACCAACAGTCGCACCAACAGTAGAATCAATAGCAGAATCAACAGTAGAACCAACAGTAGAACCAACAGTCGAACCAACAGTCGAACCAACAGTAGAACCTACAGTCGAACCAACAGTAGAATCAACAGTCGAACCAACAGTCGAACCAACAGTAAAATCAACAGTCGAACCAACAGTAGAATCAATAGCAGAATCAACAGTAGAACCAACAGTAGAATCAACAGTAGAACCAACAGTCGAACCAACAGTAGAATCAACAGTCGAACCAACAGTAAAATCAACAGTCGAACCAACAGTCGAACCAACAGTCGAACCAACAGTAGAATCAATAGCAGAATCAACAGTAGAACCAACAGTCGAACCAACAGTCGAACCAACAGTCGAACCAACAGTAGAACCAACAGTCGAACCAACAGTCGAACCAACAGTCGAACCAACAGTCGAACCAACAGTCGAACCAACAGTCGAACCAACAGTCGAACCAACAGTCGAACCAACAGTCGAACCAACAGTCGAACCAACAGCAGAATCAACAGTCGAACCAACAGTCAAACCAACAGTCGAACCAACAGTCGAACCAATAGTCGAA
>BOPN01000757.1:177500-180000 GCA_017312705.2 Penaeus japonicus
TCATTTATGAAAATAAATATACATGAACGCATTTTTCATTTGGAAAGTATCTAATGTTATATACAGATGACGGTGTAAAAGTCATTCATTCATTCATTTGAATTACAACAAACCTAAATTCAAAATTTATATCACACTATACACACACACACACACACACACACACACACACACACACACACACACACACACACACACACATATATATATATATTTATATATATATATATACATATGCATATCCACACATACATTTCTCTCAATATTTCCCCGCCATATATATATATATATATATATACATATATATATACATACATATATATATATATATATATATATATATATATATATATATATATATATATATATATATATATAAGCGTGATAATAAGATGCATAGATACATTTCTTGTGCAAAAATCCTTTATTTCACATTATATGCAGATTAGATATCCGCTGTGCAGTATTCCATGCAAATATTCCTGGCCATAACTTCGTAACAAGCTTGTCACAGGCAAATGAAAACAGGTTATTGCCTTTGAAAAAAAGAAGAAAAAAAAAGAAGAAAAAAAAATAGAGTTGGTATCTCCAATTTCATTTATTTACACAAAAAAAAGAAAAAAAAGTTTAAAAAGTGGATCCAGCGCATATTTCAAATTAAAAACAG
Organism: Penaeus japonicus; assembly: GCA_017312705.2. Classification (NCBI taxonomy): domain Eukaryota; kingdom Metazoa; phylum Arthropoda; class Malacostraca; order Decapoda; family Penaeidae; genus Penaeus; species Penaeus japonicus. Next base: position 178,168 of record BOPN01000757.1, read on the forward strand.
TGGGGGTATTAAGATATTCATTAACATAATATCAATACGGAAAAGTTGATATCATTTACATAATATCACTAACTGGCAACACCAGGTCATCAGGTTGCACATTTAAAAATGAATAATAATAATGAATATGTACTTTACAATATGCATATATGAAGAAAAAAAAATGTACGAAAAAGGGAAATATTGTGTATATTAGGGATTGTCTGACATGTACACACACACACACACATACACACAAACACACACAAACACACAGACACACACAAACCACCCAACAAACAAACAAAAACACAAACAACTAAAAAAAAAAACAGAAAAAAAACAAACACAACACCCCCTCCCCACCCAACCCCACCCCAAACAAACACCCAAACACAAACACACTTTCCAAAGACCTCACAAACAGACCAACAAGAACAAGAACACAAGAGTTTAGACACCACATCACCAGAAGGTAAACAATCCACTCAAGTGTACAAACAATGTACACTGAAATCACACTTCTTATTTGCATAATAATCCTGCTATCAAAATAAGTACAGTCGTAGAAAAAAAAAAAGATAAAAAAATGTGACTCAACAAACCAAATAAAATTGAATTAATTTGGCGTCCTAGAGAGGAGAGGGGGGTGAGTGAGAGAGAGAAATTGGGAATGGGGGGAGAGAGAGAGAGAGAGAGAGAGAGAGGGAGAGAGAGAGAGAGAGAGAGAGAGGGAGAGAGAGAGAGAGAGAGAGAGAGAGAGGGAGGGAGAGAGAGAGAGAGAGAGAGGGAGGGAGAGAGAGAGAGAGAGAGAGTGACAGAGAGAGAGGGAGAGAGAGAGAGAGAGAGAGAAAGAGAGGGAGGGAGAGAGAGAGAGAGAGGGAGAGAGAGAGAGAGAGAGAGAGAGAGAGAGAGAGAGAGAGAGAGAGAGAGAGAGAGAGAGAGAGAGAGAGAGAGAGAGAGAGAGAGAGAGAGAGAGAGAGAGAGAGAGAGAGGGAGGAAGGGAGGGAGAGAGAGAGAGAGAGAGAGAGAGAGAGAGAGAGAGAGAGAGAGAGAGAAAGAGGGAGGGAGAGAGAGAGAGAGAGAGAGAGAGAGAGAGAGAGAGAGAGAGAGAGAGAGAGAGAGAGAGAGAGAGAGAGAGAGAGAGAAAGAGGGAGGGAGGGAGAGAGAGGGAGGGAGAGAGAGAGAGAGGGGGGGAGAGAGAGAGAGGGGGGGGAGAGAGAGAGAGAGAGAGAGAGAGAGAGAGAGAGAGAGAGAGAGAGAGAGAGAGAGAGAGAGAGAGAGAGAGAGAGAGAGAGAGAGAGAGAGAGAGAGAGAGAGAGAGAGAGAGAGAGAGAGAGAGAGAGAGAGAGAGAGAGAGAGGGAGAGAGAGAGAGAGAGAGAGAAAGAGGAGAGAGAGGGAGAGAGAGAACGTAAGAGAGAGTGAGAGAAAGAGAGAGAGAGAGACAGAGAGAAAGAGAGAGATAGATAGATAGATAAATAGATAGATAGATAGCGTGAGAGAGAGAGGTAAAGAGAAGAGGAAAGAGGAACAAGGAAAAAGCGAAAGAGAAAAATAAGAATAAGTAATGAAAGTGTAAAAAGCAAGTAGGCTCTATTAGTATAGTGATAAAAAGATATACGAATAATAATGATAATGATGATGATAGGAGTGATAAAGATAATGATGATGATAATAATGATATCAATGATAATGATAGTACCAATAATAACAATGATAATAATAATAACATTAACAATAACAATAATAATGAGGATAATTATGATAATGATAATAATGATAAATTATTATAGCAATGTTATGGGTAATGGTCGCAGTATTAGTGATAATGCAGATGATAATATCAGTGACAT
>BOPN01000757.1:185000-190000 GCA_017312705.2 Penaeus japonicus
TCCCTACTCGGAATCTCCCTGGATTCTCTCTCTCTCTCTCTTTCTCTCTCTTTCTCTTTCTGTTTTGATCTGCTTTGTGCTTCTTTTTATTATTTTTTTAATCTCTGTATTTCTCCCTTTCCCTTCTCCTCTTTCTTTTCTTTGGTTCCAAAATGACGTTTTTTTCTCTCTCTCTCTCTCTCTCTATCTATCTATCTATCTATTAATCTCTTTATCTCTATCCGCTCTCTTCTTTCCCTCCCCCTCTCTCTCTCTCTCTCTCTCTCTCTCTCTCTCTCTCTCTCTCTCTCTCTCTCTCTCTCTCTCTCTCTCTCTCTCTCCTCTCTCTTCTCTCTCTCTCTCTCTCTCTCTCTCTCTCTCTCTCTCTCTCTCTCTCTCTCTCTCTCTCTCTCTCTCTCTATCTATCTATCTATCTATCTATCTATCAATCTCTCTATCTATATCCGCTCTCTTCTTTCCCTCCCTCTCTCTCTCTCTCTCTCTCTCTCTCTCTCTCTCTCTCTCTCTCTCTCTCTCTCTCTCTCTCTCTCTCTCTCTCTCTCTCTCTCTCTCTCTCTCTCTCTCTCTCTCTTTCACCCTCTTCCTTAAACCCTTTTCCTCATCCTTCTACTTCACTTTCCCCTCTCCTTTCCCTTCTTCTTCCCTCTCACCTCACCTCCTCCTCTACCTTCGTTCCTCCTACATCTTTCCCTTCCCCTATCATCCCCCAGCTTCCTACCCTCCTCCTCTCCTCCCCCTCCTCTACCCTCCCCCTCCTCCTCTAACCTCCCCCTTCTCTACCCTTCTCTACCCTTCTCCCCCTCCTCTACCCCCCTCCTCCCCACACCTCCCCCTCCTATACCCTCCTCTACCCTCACACCTCTCCCTCCTCTACCCTCCCTAACACCTCCCCCTCCCTCACACCTCCCCCTCCTCTACCCCCACACCTCCTCTACCCCTCTCCCTCCTCCTCCTCCCCCCCTCCTCCTCTCCCACACCTTCCCCTCTACCCTCCCTCACACCTCCCCCTCCCACACCTTCCCCTCTACCTCCTCCTCTACCCCTCACACTTCCTCCTCCCCCTCCCCCCCTCCTCCTCCCCCTCCCCCACCCAACCCCGTAATCAGCCATCATGATCTGACCGCCTGACAAGCTGATACATCTCTCTCTCTTCATCTATCTCTCTCCTCTTACTCCTAAGAACGCAAACAACACTTAGTCGCTTAAAGAAAGAATCGTAGTCAGGATACTGCTGACACCTCCTGAAGATCAGCACTTCTGACGATGGCGTCAAGTGGGGTTGGGGGTGGGGGTGTGGGGGTGGGGGTGGGGTGGGGTGTTGGGTTTGGTGTGTGGGTGTGGGGTGGGTGGGTGGGGGTGTGGGAGGAGGGGTGTTGGGGTTGGGGGAGGGTGAGGGTGGTGTTGGGGGGGGTTGTGTGGGGTGGGGGGTGGGGGGGAGGGGGGGTGTTGAGTGTGGGGTGTGTGGTTTGTGATGTATGGTGTATGTTGTGATTTTCTGCTATGCAATGTGTGTGGTGTTCGTTGTGTGTGGTGTGTGTGTGTGGTATTGCGTTCTATGATGTATGTGGGTTTATATGCAATATGTGGTGTTTGTTTGATATGGTGTGATATGTGTGGTGTTATATGTATGGTGTGTACTTTTTATTGTGTGATTAATATAGTATCTGTATTGTGCAGTTCTATGGTTTTGTGTATTGTGTATGGTGAGTGTTCCATGTGTACTGTATGCTGTATACCTTGTGTTGTGTTCTGCATATCATATCTTATGTATAGTGAAGTGTGATATATTATGTATGATGTGTGCAAAAAGGATAAAGAGAAACAAGAGAACAGACTAACAAACAAAAAACAACAACGATATAAATCATATTGAAATTCACATGTTGATATTCACAATGATGATGATATAATGATAATCAATACATAATTTGTAATATACGCCACAACTGAAAACAATAATAATGATAATGATAATAATAATAATGATAATAATAATAATGATAATAATGATAACAATAATGATAATGATAATAATTATAATGATAATAATAATAATAATAATAATAATAATCATCATCATCATCATCATCATAATAATAATAACGATAATAATAATAATAATTATTATTATTATCATTATTATTATTATAATGATAATGATAACAATAATCCCAACAGCAGAAATTTTGAATCATAATTATCATATAAACAATTTTGAACATAATGATAACAACAATGATGGTTGTATTAAAATTAATGACGATGATGATGATAATGGTGATGATACATGAATTATAGTGATTTGGTATTAATAATGTTTGGTAGAAATGATAATGTAGTTTATCAATGTTATTATTGATAATAATAAATTAATTATATTATCGAAGGTAATTAAAGTGATAATGATAATGGTTATAATCAGAAAAGTAATGATGTTGATAGTGGTAATGATGATGATGAATGTGATATTTAGAAGGATGATGATAATATTGATATACGAATAAAAATAGTATTAATGATAATGATAGTATAGGAATGATAATGATGATGATGATGATTATGATGATGATGATGATGATGATGATAATGATATTGATAATAATAATGATAATGACAATGATGATGATGATGATGATAATAACAACAATAATTAAAATCGTGATGACTATGTTGATAATAGTGATGATGTTGATGCTGATAAACAGAAGATAGTAATGCTAAAAAAACATATCAATAATCTCAATTCAAATAACAATAATAACAATAAAAAAAAATAATAATAAAGATGATGATAACAGCAAAAAAAAAGTCTCTTGGAAACATCTGGCAACCCTCCCCTCGTGTTATAAGCAAGGCATTCAGACAATATTCCTGGTAGCTCAGTGGACAGCGTGTCGACCTCACATCCCCGTGGTCGGCAGATCGAGTCACGCCCAAACTCGTGAGTTTCCACTGTCACCTGGCACTTACCGACGTAGCTGGGCACTGCGTTGGGTAAGGACCAAGCTCAGATCGAAGTCAGCACTCGTTGGCACACTCTCTCACGAGTCAGCACACGCTAACACACGAGGACTCGCTTCAGTGCACACAAGCCCGGCGTAGCATCTGCTCCGCAAATCTGGCTTATCCTTATCTTTTAATATCAACACAGCGGGTGCAACAAGTATCTTGTGATCTCAACCGCCCTCTCTATGTCACCATCTTGTGATACGCCTTCCTTTGCACTGTAAGAGGGTTCACTGTAGGTCGTGGTATGGTGTATGTATGGTGTGTCTTCTTTGGGTTTGTTGGTTGTTTGTGTTTTTTGTTTGTTTGTAGGGATTGTAATTGGGTTTGTTGTTGTTTGTTGTTTGTATGGTGTGATGTGTACCACAAGCTGGTACACTATAGCTTTTTAAGTGCGTTTGCCGTGTCTCCATCATAGTTTGTGGCTCTTTGCACTATAAATTCGGTCACTATAGCCTGTTGTTTGTTTATCTTTTCATTAAACCATCTTCACTATAAGTCTTATACTTGACCAGAGTATATATCATAGCACGCCCTCTAGCTCACTATAGATCGCTTTGTGTATCCTATGACACTATATTATACCTCTCGCATCATTACTATATTTTCGTTCAATGAAGAATATAGTTTCCTAGCTTCCTTTGTCACTAACACTATAACTTTCCAGCTCACTATATTATGACCACCCAAGAATATGAATGATGATAATAATGAAAATAACAATGATAATGATAACGGTAACAACAATAATAATGATAATTATAATAATCATAATAATAGTAATGATAATGATGATAATCATAATAGTTATAATAATGATGATGGTAATAATAATGATAATGATAATATAATAATGATAATAATAATAATAAAGATAATAGTAATAATAAAGATAATAATGATAATAATAATAAAGATAATAATGATAATAATAACAATAACAATAATTATAATATTGATGATGTAATGTAATAATGATGATAACGATAGTGACAATGATAAATAACTAATGATGATGGTAGATGATGTATGATAACACTAGGAATAACAACAGTATTTTTAATAACACGTTCTCCTGATTATAACACTTCGAACGTTATTAATAACGAGAGATTATAATTGCGATTATAAACATGAAATTATCAACTGAACGAATAAATATCATGAAATTATTCGAAATTATTCGAAATTACTAGAAACACTGACGCCATTAGACATTAGAAACATTGATGATAAATATAGTGTCTGGTAAAAATCGTGATAATAATAATGATAAGAGTGATGATGATAATGATAATGATGATAGTGATGATAATGAGGCTGGGGGTGATGGGGAAAATACTCATCATGTAATAATGGTAGTTTTCATAGTAATGATAATGAGGATGATGATGATGAAGATAATGATAATAGCAAAGCTAATGATAGTATTAGAATGATGATGGGAATGATAATAATAGTAGTAAAGTTATTGAAAGTAATTGTAATAATGATGATGATAATGATACTGATAACAATAATAATGATAATGATAAAAACGATGATAATGGCAGAGGTTATAACGATAATAATGATAATAATGATAATAATTGTAACGATGATAATGATCATAATAAAAGATGATGATTATGATAGCATTGATGATAATAATAATAATAATAATAACGGTGATAGTAATAAAAACATTAGTAAAAGGATGATGATAATAAAATTGATGAAAAATATAATAATAATAATATTGATAACAAATATTATGATAATAATATTGATAAAAATGATGATAATATTACTGCTAATGATAAGGATAATAATAATGCTGTTGATAATGATGATAATGATAATGATAAGGATTGTAATACTGATAATGATAACAAGAACAACAGTGATCACAAATATTATGATGGTGATGATGATAAAAATGATAATGATTATCACATACCCACACACAAAAGACAAACGCACTTACACAAACACACTGACAAAACATAAACAAA
>BOPN01000757.1:200000-202500 GCA_017312705.2 Penaeus japonicus
AGTGAGCAGAGAGCAGGGAGAGAGAGAGGGATTAGCAGGCAGACCAGTAAGCAGTGAACAGGGAGAGAGAGAGGGATTAGCAGGGAGACCAGTAAGCAGTGAGCAGGGAGCAATAAGCAGGGAGAGAGACCAGAAAGGGAATAGCAGGGAGACTGGTAGGCAGTGAGCAGAGATCAGTGAGCAGGGAGAGACACCAATAAGCAGTGAGCAGGAAGCAGGGGAGGGGGGGGGGGGGGTAGGCAGGCCAGGGAGCAGGGTGACCGGCCAGCAAAGAGCAAGGGAGATGAACTAGTGAGAGTGAGGGAGTAGGGAGGAGAGAGGGAGGAGGGAGAGAGAAGTAGAAGCAGGAGAGGGGAGGAAGAGGAGCAGGAATGAAGAGGAAGGAGGAGAAGACCGAAGAGGAGGAGGAGGAGGAGATGTCAGGAGGAGGAGAAGAGGAGGAGGTAGGAAGAAGAAGAGGAGGTAGCAAAAAGAAGAGGAAGAGGAGGAGGAAGACAAGGAGGAGGAGAAGGAGATGTCAGGAGGAGGAGGTAAGAAGAGGAGGAAGGGGAGATAGGAAGAAGAAGAAGAGGTAGGAAAAAGAAGAGGAGGAGGAAGAGACATCAATAGGAGGAGAAGAAAGAAGAAGAAGAAGAAGTAGAAGATAGGAAGAAGAAGAGTAGGATAGGAAGAAAATGAGAAGGAGAAGGAGAAGGAGGGAGGGAGAGGCGGGGGGGAGGGGGGTTGGGCAGCACGAAAGAGGCGCCGGTGTTCAAACCTCACCTTATCTCAATATTGATCAGCATGTCTATGATGATCAACTCTGCAACATCGCCTGCAGCCTCCCTTCACACGCAAACCTTGTCCCGCGGGTGTTGCAGCCTTGCTTTGTTTCCTCTTTGTTTTCGTTCTTGTTTTTTGTTGTTGTTGTTGTTGTTGTTTTGAGTTATTTCTGTCTTTTGGTTTTATTAGATTCTTTTTTGTTTGTTTGTTTTGTTTGTTTGTTGTTTTTTATCTGTTTTTTTTCTTGTTTTTTTTTTCTTCTTCTTCCTCTTTTTCTTCTTTTTTCTTATTTTTTCTTCTTCTTATTCCTCTTTTCTATTTTATTCTTCTCCTTCACCTCCTCTTTCTTATCCTCTTCCTATTCGTCTCCCTCTTCCTCTCCTTTTTCTTCTTCTTCTTCCTTTTTCTTCCTTTCCCTCTTCTTCCTTCCTTCATCTTTTTCTTTGAAATTTTCTTACTTTTTTTGATTCATTAATTACTGTTATTTATCTCCTCCCTTAGTTAAGTGCGATGTATATTTTGTATTTTCCTTTATTCCCTTTCGTTTATTCGTTATCTTACGAGCCTTCTTCTTAATCTCTGTTTTCTTATATTCCTTTATTCTGTCCCTCTCTGTCGCTCTGTCTTTCTCTCTCTCTTTATTTTTTCTGTATGTCTCTGTGTTTTCTCTCTTCCTCTGTCCGTCTTTGTCTCTCTTTTTGTCTCTCTCTCTCTTTCTCTCTCTCTCTCTCTCTCTCTCTCTCTCTCTCTCTCTCTCTCTCTCTCTCTCTCTCTCTCTCTCTCTCTCTCTCTCTCTCTCTCTCTCTCTCTCTCTCTCTCTCGCCTCTCTTTTATCACTCCATCATTCTTATATCTATATATATTTTTTTGCTATTATTATTTATCTTTTCCCCCTCTCTTTTCCTCCTCTTCTTCCTCTTTATCAATTTTCTTTTAATTATCTTTCGTTCCGTATCCCGCATTGATCCATCATCTCTTCTTAATTTCTTCTCATTAATATCTTTTTTTTTTTTTTTTTTTTTTTTTTTTTTTTTTTTTTTTTTTTTTTTTTTTTTTTTTTTTTTTTTAAGTCTCATAAACGTGATCTTCTTCCTAACCTTGTAATTTCAATCATGTCTATCTACCTCTTTTTAATTTCTTATTTTTCTTATTTTCTTATTTTTCTTCTTTCCTCTTCTTGTTCTCCGTTTTTCTCTTTTCTGTTTTGTTTTGTTTTCTTTCTTTCTTTTCTTTTTGTTCCTCTTATTATTATTTTTTTTTTTCTTCTTCTTCTTCTTCTGCCCCTTCTTATTTATAATTCTTCTTTTTCTTCCCCATTTATTTCCTCCCTCCTTTCTTCCCATCTCTCCCCCTATCCCTTCCCCCTTTACCTGTCCCTTCCTCCCTCCACCCCCACCCTCCACCCCACCACCACCACCCCTTTCCCACCCCCTCCCCCCTACCTCCCCCACCCACACCCCTTCCCCCCTACCTCCCCCTCCACCCTCAACCCCACACCCCACACACCCTCCATACCACTCCCACCCACCCTAACACCCCCCCACCCCACCCCTCACTCCCTCCACCCCACCCCACCCACCTCACCCCACCTCCACCCACCTCACCACCCACCCACCCACCACTCCCCCCCCTCTACTCCACCCTCCACCCTACCACCCCACACCCCTACCACCCCTACCACCACCCTCCACCCTCCACCCACCACCACCACCCACCCCAACCACGTCAAGAGATCCCC
>BOPN01000757.1:210000-212500 GCA_017312705.2 Penaeus japonicus
GCTCCCTCCCCCCTCTTTCTCCCTCCTTCTCCTCCCTCTCTCTATCTTCCTCCCTCCCTCCTTCTCCTCCCTCTCTCTATCTTCCTCCTCTCTCCCTTCTCCCTCTCTCTATCTTCCCTCCACCCCTCTCTTTCTCCCTCCTTCTCTCCCTCTCTCTCATCTTCCTCCTCCCTCCTTCTCCCTCTCTCTATCTTCCCTCCAATCTCCCTCTTCTCCCTCCTTCTCCCCCTCTCTCTCTATCTTCCTCCAATCTCCCTCTTTCTCCCTCCTTCTCCTCCCTCCCTCCCTCCTCTCTTTCTCCCTCCTTCTCCTCCCTCTCTCTATCTTCCTCCCTCCCCCTCCCTCTCTCTATCTTCCTCCCTCCCTCCCTCTCTCTCCCTCCCTCCTCCCCCTCCCTCTCTCTATCTTCCTCCCATCTCCCTCTTTCCCTCCCCTCTTCCCTTCGTGCTTCCGTAAATGTTTCTTCTTCGTATGTGCTTCATTTTTTTTTTTTTTTTTTCATGGTAATCCATATTTGCTTCTTTATTCCTAATCTCATATTATATGCTTCATTTTTATCGTACTGTGACTATTCTCTCGTTCTTACTCGCGCACTCTCTCTCTCTCTCTCTCTCTTTCTCTCTCGCTCTCTCTCAGTCTCTCTTTCTCTTTCTCTCTGTGCTTCAAATTCTGTACTTCAAATCCATCGCCTTGTGGTTCCTCCTTGCTTCAGCGAGTCTTCTCTTTCTCTATGTCTTCTCCTTGATTCTTTATGGCTTACTTCTATTTCATTTCCATTGCGCCGTGACTATTCTTTGCTTCCTCACTTTTCCCTTTCTCTTCTGCTTTTTTTTTTTCCTTTTTTTAATCTCGCCGTGGCTATTCTTTGCTTCCTCGTGTCCGTTTTTGCTTCTCTATTTTGACTTCTTATTGTATCGTGTCTCTTCCTTCCTTCCTTACTTCCGTATTTATCGTTGATCTATATCAAGGATACTGATAATAAATGACAAAAGACTATTTTTTCCTTTTTTTCTTTTTTAGTTTTTCATTTTCACTTCTCCTTCCAGGTGTCCTTTTCACTTTTCCAATTTTTCTTTTTTCCCTTCCATTGCACCATTTCTCTTTTGATTTTTTTTGTCTTTCTCTTCTTTCCCTTCTACGTTTCAATATACTCCTACAGCGTCTCCACCCAGCTTCCTGCCAATCCCACTCTTCCTTCCTCCTCTTCTCCTCCTCTTCTTCCTTTCCCTCCTTCCTCTCCCTCCTTCCTCCCCCTCTCACTTCCCCCACCCTGCCTCCAAGCAAGCGAGGTGGGGGTGACCCACTTGACAGGCGTTGACAGGCAGTTGACAGGGGCGAGGGGGGGGGGCGAGGGGGGGTCCTCCTTTGACTGACAGCTGACCTCGAGGCTACGGGGGGACAGCCCTAGTATTACCACACATTAAGCTACGGTTCTGTGGCTATTACTTGTTTACATGTAGCACCGAAGGGGCCCGGCCCTATGGCGGTGTCGGACGAAGGGAGGGGGAGGGAGGGGGAAGGTGAGGTGAGGGGAGAGGGGGGGAGGGGTTTAGGAGGATTGGGGAGGAAGGGGGGAAGGGAAACAGGGGAGGGGAGGGAGAGGGGATAGGTGGGGAAGGGAGGGAGGGAGAGAGTGGTAGGAGGGAGGGAGGGAGAGGGGGAAGGGAGTGGAGGGGTGAGGAAGGGAGGGAGGGAGAGGGGGAAGAGTGAGTGAGGGAGAGAAGAGTGAGGGAGGAAGAAGGGGAAGGGGGAGAGGAGAGTGAGAGAGGGAGGGATAGGGGAGAAGGGGAAGGGAGAGAAGAGTGATGGAGGGAGGGAGGGGTAGGGGAGAGTGAGGCATAAGATAGGGAGGGAGAGAGGGGGAAGAGAAGAAGAAAAGTGGAAGAGGGAAAGAGGAGAGGAAGAATGGAGTAAGGATGAGAGGTTCAGATGTGGGATGATGGGAAAGGGAGGAAATGTGGGAGTGGGAGGGGGAGAGGAAGAGGAATGGGGGAGGGTAGAGGAAAGACAAGGAATATCCCTAAATGGGGCAATGGGAGGTGCGAAATATGGATCACGGATTAATGGGGGGAGGGGGGGGAGAAGGTAAGAACGGAGTGGAAAGGGGAGGGGAAGAGTATAAGGAGAAGGAAGAAGGAGATATGAAGAAAGGGGAAAAGGGAAAATTATGGGGGAGAGAAAGAGGAGAAGGAGGGGAGGTAGGAAAAGGATGAGGGAAGGGGAGAAGGGGAGAAGGAGAGTAGGAGGTGGATAGTAAGAGGAGAAGAAAAGAAGAGGGAGAGATTAAAAGCAAAGAAGGAAAAGTATTGAGTGAGAAAAAATGAGAGAACGAGATATACGAAGAAATTTTACAAGAAAAGAGAGAGATAGAGAGCATATGCAATAGGAAGAAAGAATGAGAAAGAGAGAGAGAGAAAGAGAAAAAGAGAGAGAAAGAGAGAGAGAGAGAGAGAGAGAAAGAGAGAGAAAGAGAAAGAGAAAGAGAAAGAGAGACCGAGAG
>BOPN01000757.1:215000-217500 GCA_017312705.2 Penaeus japonicus
TTTTTACATCTTTATCTATCTGTCTATATGTCTATAGCCATGACTATTAATATATGTATACATAGCTGTCTATATATCTATATACATAACCGTCTATTTATTTACATCCATAACTATCTATCTATTTACCTATCAATATGAAATCCATCTAATGAATGATAACATCCTTATTGACTTATTTTGCGAATGGTAATAAGAAAAATATAAATATATAAACAGATAAAAATGGAAAGATAGAAAGAAAAGAGACGGATAAAAGAATATATACTAATAGATATGTGGGAAGCAGAACAAACAAGGAAAGAAAGAAAGAAAAGACTTATATTTGAGGGCACGTGTATCCCCCAGACCCCCCCACCCCCCTTAAGGCCCCTCTTCCAGCTGACCTGATCTTCATTATCCTACAACCCCCCCCCCCCGACCTCCCCCGACCCCCTTCCCCTCCCCGCATCACCTTCGTTCCCCCTCCTTCACTTCCCCCCTTTCTCTGCCTCCCTTCCCCATCACCATCTACCCCCCATGCCCGCCTCTCCCCAATATCTCTACCTACCCCCTCTCCCTTCCCCCCCTCATACCTCTACGTCCATACCCCCTGCCTCATCGCCCCCACCACACTTTCCTACCTCTCCCCCACTTATATCCCTCTCTCTCCCCCTTCCATCCCTCCCAACCTCCCTCCCCCCTTCCCTCCCTCCCTTCCATCCCTTCCCTCCCCCCCTTCCTCCCTCCACTTCCCTCCCCACCACACCTCATCCTTCCCCTCCCCCTTCCCTCCCCGCCCCCCTTCCCTCCCCACCACACCTCATCCTTCCCCTCCCCCTTCCCTCCCGCCCCCCTTCCCTCCCCACCACACCTCACCCCCCACCAACCCACCCCTCCCCCCCACCAACCTCCCTTCCACCCCTCCCCACCACACCTCCCCCCCACCACCCACCCTTCCCTCCCCTCCCCTCCCCCCCCACACCCACCCCCCCAAACGCATCTCCAAGCGCTAATGTTTTGGTACTAAATGAACGGTGTGGTATCACCCTCTTTCTCATTATCATTAGTGAGGACACTGTATCTGGCGAATTCCCGCATAACAATGACCGTTGGCGGGGGAGGGTGGGAGGGAGGGAGAGAGGGAGGGAGGGGGACGGAAAGAGGGAGGGGGGCGGAGAGAGAGAGAGAGGGAAGGGGACGGAGAGAGGAGGAGAGAGAGGGAAGGGAGGAAGAGATAGAGAGGGAAGGGAGAGAGAGATGGAGGGTTTGGGAGAGAGAGAAAGAGGAAGAAAGAGGAAGGGTTTGGGAGAGAGAGAGAGAAGGGGAGGAAGACGGAAAGAGAGGAAAGAAGAGAGAGAAGGAAAGGAAGGAGGGAGAGAGAGAGAGAGGAAGGAGGACGGATAGAGGAAGGAAGGGAGGGAGGAATGGAGAGAGAGAGAGAGAGTTGAAGAGATGAGGAAAGAAAGGACGAGAGAAAGAAAGAAAGAAATATAAGAGAGAGAGAGAGAGGTGACGTTTCATTATTCAATTATTTCAAGCATGGGAGAATGGGAGCAAGGGTGGTTGTTCTCTAGTGTTTGTGCTTGTTTGGGCGTTTGTGTGAGTGTGTGAGTGCTTGTTTAGGTGTTTGTGTGAGTATTTGTGCTTGTTTGGGTGTCTGTGTGAGTGTGTGTTTGGGTGTTTGTGTGAGTATTTGTGCTTGTTTGGGTGTTTGTGTAAGTGTTTGTGCGAATGCTTGTCTGGGTGTTTGTGAGTGTTTGTGCTTGTTTGGGTGTTTGTGTTTGTTTGGGTGTTTGTGTTTGTTTGGGTGTTTGTGTGAGTGTGAGTGATATCTCTACTGTAAATTTATCTCTACAGTCAATTAAATTATATTGTAAATATATGTATTTTTCATTTCCATTTTGAGAGGGTGAGAGTAACAAAGAGAGAGGGAAAGAGAGAGAGCAAGTTAGAGGGCGAGAGGGAGAAAGAGAGCAAGTTCGAGAGAGAGCGAGAGAAAGAGAGGTTGGGAAAGAATGAGAAAAAACGAGTTAGAGAGAGAGAGACAGAGAGAGCAAAAAAAAAAAAAAAAAAAAACAGACAACAGTATATGATGTTCACAACCCCCCCTCCCCCTCACCCTCCCCCACATTATCACTGGACACCAAACGGCAGGCGCTTATGGTGATGACAACATTGAGAGATTGTGATGATAACGAGACTAAACGAGAGAGGCGGAAGTGAGGCAATACAGGTGTGATGACACTTGATGACGTCACAGGCTAATTGAACAGAATGAGTATGTGTTTTATGGATGCATGTTGGGGGGGGGGAGGGGGGGGTGGTGGGGGGAGGGGGGAGGTAGTAAGGGAATTTTTTATTTCATTTTTTTTTTTGAGTTTTGGTTTTCTTTTTCTTTTTTGTTTGTTTGTTTGTTGTTGTTTGTTTTGGTAGTATTGGGTTTGTTAGATTATTATTATGATAGATATTGATGTTATCCTTTCTATTATCATTGTTATTATCATTATCGTTATCATTA